>VNKC01003420.1:0-287487 GCA_008042775.1 Drosophila pectinifera
GGGTCCTTAAATCGGCATTTTTATATCCTAATTTTTGATCAAATCATTTTTAAGGCAATATGTTATTATTAAGTAATTAAGGGTTTAGCGGCGATTCCGATAATAAACGGCATTTGGCTGTCATTCCATTTTTGAAAAAATTATGCTCTTCAGAAGACATCAAATGCGGTTTTTAGGGTCCTAAAAAAATACAAATAACCATAACTTGGCCAAAACAGCCTTAATTTCAAATCGGAAAGCTTTTCTTTGTTAGATTTTATTTGGTTGATTAATCTGCATACCGACTTTAAGAATAAACAGAAATAAAATTTTATTCAATTTTTGACAATTTTAATGATGTAACCCCTTACATTTTTTCAAAAATCGACAAAAAAATTTTTATTGTAATATTTCAATATTTTAGTATTAAATAATTAAGAATTTAACGGCGATTCGGAATATGAACGGCATTTGGCTGTCTTTCCATTTTTGGCCAAAATATGCTCTTCAGAAGACATCAAATGCGGATTTTTGGGTCCTTAAATCGGCATTTTTATATCCTAATTATTGATCAAATCATTTTTAAGGCAATATGTTATTATTAAGTAATTAAGGGTTTAGCGGCGATTCCGATAATAAACGGCATTTGGCTGTCATTCCATTTTTGAAAAAATTATGCTCTTCAGAAGCCATCAAATGCGGATTTTTGGGTACTTGAATCGGCATTTTTATACCCTAATTTTTTATCAAATCATTTTTAAGACAATATTTTATTATTAAATAATTCAGATTTTAGCGGCGATTCCGAATATAGACGGCATTTGGCTGTCATTCCATTTTTGAAAAAATTATGCTCTTCAGAAGACATCAAATGCGGATTTTTGGGTACTTAAATCGGCATTTTTATATCCTAATTTTTGATCAAATCATTTTTAAGGCAATATTTTATTATTAAATAATTAAGATTTTAGCGGCGATTCCGAATATAAACGGCATTTGGCTGTCATTCCATTTTTGAAAAAATTATGCTCTTCAGAAGACATCAAATGCGGGTTTTTGGGTCCTTAAATCGGCATTTTTATATCCTAATTTTTGGACAAATTAAAATTCCCTCGAGATAACTGTCCAGTGTTGCCACCTCTTTCACCAGCTAATATTACAGACTTCAACCTTTTTATAACAGAACTGAAAGTAGTTTCGTATTTTTTCCCGTTCAGATCACGGTCACACTGCCTTTTAGTCCTCCCCACCTTCCCCTCGACTAACTTTAAGATACTCTTTGACAAAAAGCCCACAACAAAACGAAAAAAGACGCGTAGAGCTGTTTTATCTCAGCGTTTTATTATCTAACGCCGCGATAAAGGCTCCATAGAAGCGAGTTACGACGCCAACATGCCTGGTAAGCAATTAGCGGAGCACTTGGCGTGCCACGGGCCATTGAGCGGAGTGACCTCGCCGCAAAACACACAAACCTCTGGTCATTGGCCAATCGGCGGAGTGACGACACCTACTAATCGATGGAGGAGGTGACTGGATTGGAGTTGGGCGCTCGGGGCCGGAACTGCACAGAAAGGGTTGTGCGTTCCAATCACTCAAATCAAGCAGGGCGGATGGACGGACAACCGAGGGCGCGAACAGAACAGCGAAACTATAGTCCACTAGGGCAATTATCGCGATAAGATTAAGCGGAAAATGGTGGTCGCACCCAGTCGAACAGAGCCGAGTTGAGTTGATTTTCACACACCACACACACTCTCGCCAGCGGAGTGAGTGGTGGCGCCATGTTCACCTACCGCTGCATCCACGTCTGCCTGCCAAATCCCTCTAATCGCTGTGCCTTTCCATGCGCCCTTCTAGGCTGCTGCGGTTGCTGCTCGGCGCTGAGGCCGCGCTACAAGCGCCTGGTGGACAACATTTTTCCGGTGAATCCCGAGGACGGACTGGTCAAGTCGAACATGGAGAAGCTTACGTTTTATTCGCTCAGTTCGCCGGACAAGCTGGACCGGATTGGCGAGTATCTGTACCAGAAGGCCACCAAGGACATCAACAGAAAGCGCTACAAGTAAGTAATGAGGATATACATATGTATCTTTGAACAAAATCCATATCTAACTGCTTCCCAGGCTGGCTGAGATCGCCATGGAGGCCATGGACTTGCTGCTGCAGGCGTGTCATGCCCAAACGACCCTTAATCTGTTTGTGGAGTCCTTCCTGCGCATGGTGCAGAAGCTGCTCGAGGACTCGAACCCCAACCTCAAGATAATGGCCACAAATTCGGTAAAGTTCTCTCAAACTTCTCTGAAGCCGGCTTGTAACTTCTTTCATTCTTACCCCAGTTTGTGAAGTTTGCCAATATTAACGAGGACACGCCATCCTACCATCGTCGCTACGACTTCTTCATCTCCAAGTTCTCCTCGATGTGCCACAGCGATGCGGCCAGCCTGCGGGACAGCTTGCGGCTAGCGGGAATCAAAGGATTGCAGGGCGTCATCCGGAAAACCGTGTCCGATGACCTGGTGGAGAATATTTGGGAGGCGCAGCATATGGAGAAGATTGTCCCCTCGCTGCTGTTCAACATGCAGGTAGGTTGTTTTTTGCCCAAAGACCTCTTTTGTGCCCTGCCAAAGCCCCGTTCGGAGATGACCTGACCCGATGAGACCCATTGGCCAATTCATTCAACTAATTTCAATGTATTTTGCATTTCGTTTTCCGTGTATTTTGTTAATGCAAACCAAACCCAACCAAACCAATTACAACACAACCAACACACAACAACAAATAACCAAAACAGTTTTGTGTAAACGTTATGTTCGTGAAGAAAAATTTACTGGCGGTAATGATAATCTCGAATCGAATTGTAGCATTACATAAGCATAAGCACATAGTGAACGCTGACTAGAAGCTGTCTTAGCTTTGACCGCTGGCTCTTGTCGGAGCCCAGATACTAATCTATTTTTCTGTCGCTGCAGTCGGGGGATCTGACGCCCGTGGAGGATGCCACCAATGTAACGCCGCCGGCGCTGGCCGAGGAGGTGCTACGTGAGCTGGTGGGCCGCGCCTCCTTTGGACACATTCGCAGTGTGCTCAAGCCGCTGCTGACGTAAGTAGTGCACCCGGATGCAAAGCGAGCAGTCGCTAATCTTTCTGATTTACAGTCACCTGGACCGCCATGAGCTGTGGGTGCCCAACACCTTTGCTATTCACACGTTCCGCATCGTGATGATCTCCATACAGCCGCAGTATTCGTACACCGTGGTGGAGACGCTAATGCAGCATCTGGATAACAACTTCAAGTCGTCGCCCAAGACGCGCACCTCGCTGGCCGTCGTGCTGTCAAAGATCATCGCAATTGCGGCAGGTGAAAGTGTGGGGCCCTCGGCCCTGGACATCATCAACAACCTGCTGACGCACCTGCGTACAAGTGTGAGCACCACCAGCGAGATCACGCCCGAGGAGTCGCAGTACCAGGAGGCGCTGATCAATGCGCTCGGCGAGTTTGCCAACCACCATCCCGACTACCAGAAGATCGAGATCATGCTTTTTATCATGAACACGGTGCCGGATCTGTCCAAGAAGAGCAAGGGCGACCAGATGCTGCAGAATATCCTGCTCAAGTCGCTGCTCAAGGTGGGCACCCAGTACAGCACCGTCTCTTTCGAGAAGGCCTTCCCCGCCTCCTTCCTGCAACCGCTGCTCAAGATGGCACGTGCTCCCCACGATCCCACGCGTATGGTTGTGATGCAGATCTTCCAGGCCCTGCTCGACCGCCACCAGAATGAGAAGGTGCTCAGCACGGTCAGCGTAAAGCCGTACCCAGCTCTATCCCAGGAGCCGCCCTCGCGCTCCGACATCATCTTCACGCACAAGTACGGCGCCAACATTATGCAGGCGCTTATCGACAGCATGGCGCTATCGGATCGGGTTGACGCCCTGTCCTCCAGTTACAACACTGCCGCCCTGCTCATCGTCGAGATGTCGTGCAACGAAACCGTGCAGGAGTTCCTGCTATTTATCTTGGGGTGAGTGAGGTCACCCATTTCCTTCTGGAAATGATAGATCGTTACTGCTTGCTAATCCATTGCTTTCCCTCCACCAGCATCCAGCAAGTGGCCAGCACCACGGAGACCCTGGGAACTGTGCACAAGTGCAACTTGCACATCATCTCCATTGGCCTGCTGGTGCTCATCTCTCGGGTGAGCGGCATTAACAACCTGCTGGACTACGCCCAGAAGATCGTAGACGCGCGGCGAGAGGAAGCCAACCATTATCTGCCGCCTCTGCTGGAACCCAAGAAGATGGCCAACAAGACCTTGAACCTGTCGCTGCCGCACCTCGCCATCGACAAGATGGCCCTGGGCGAGTGCCTACAGAATGCGGGTATGGACGCCCAGCGCCTCAACACGGGTGCTCCGTACACGCTCAACCAGACGGATCATCCCGGCCACCGTCACTCCTGGGTGGAGTCGGTTAGCAACCAGTTGACGCAGCGCAACAGCTCGGCGGATCTAACTGTGTACAACGGCGATGTGGATAGCGTAAGCAGCTCGCCCGGCGTGTGCAAGAAGCTTCTGGCGCCCGAGTTCAACTTCGATGCCATGAAGCGGGCTCTGGCCGAGCCGACGGAGGCGGCCAAGCGGGAGCAGCGCGAGCGGCAGATGCAGATCGTTCGCACATTCCGCGAGGGCGAGTTTGACGATCTGATGAGACGCACAGAACCCAAGGTAAGTCTCCCCTTCCCTCCAGGTGTGACCCTCAAAGGAAATATTTTTAATAGAGCTGTCAACCAGAGGAATAATATTATAATTAATATTTTTCATTATCATTTACAGCATGATCTCATCCAAAACCGCCTGAACGAGCTCTTCAACTCGCTGGCCGTGGAGCGTCAGATCACGCAAAGCGACACCAAGGCGCAGCTGCAAGCCAGCAACGAGAAGCCCATCTACGAGACGAACTTCCCCGAACTCTTCTACTACTGAACTACGATCCGGAAACGCCATCCGGCGAATATTCTTTACTCAATTCCATGTATATCACCAGCCCCGAAAACGAATTTGTTTGGTGTGCGTATGGGAACTCTAGTTAAATCTAATTAAATTTTCCGTTGTTAAATGCAAACAATACAATTGTTAAAAACCCCCCGCATATGTACTTTGAATTAATTGTTATACAAATATATATTATACTAACATACATACCCATACATATGTATAGAACTATTGTACATCAAAATTTTTGTGAAAAATGGGAAGCTGTCGCAAAAAGTCTTCGAGGAAAGCAAAATCTGGCGACCATAAATCCAAGACGATGGCGAAACGTCGCAAGTATTATTCCAGGACGAAACACAGCGGAAAAGGGCGCAATCCTTTCTTCCGGTTCCTCGCTCACTTTCGGAAATGCAACAGGGACAGGCTCTGCCATCTGCCATCGCGTCAGGTTGCCCTAATGGCCGGCCGACGGTGGAGGCGCATGAGCTCAACGAAGAAGGATCCCTTTATCTATGCAGCACGCAGCTTCAGCTATACGTATCGGTCACGTAGCAAAAAGATCAACTGGTTGCTAGCTAAGCTCCGGGAGTCCGTTGTTCTGGGAGAATGTCAAGCGCAGGCCCTGTGGATGTTGATGAGCAGCATGAAGTCCTGGCAACAGTGCTTGCTGAATGACCGAGGAAAACAAGGCGAGGAGAGCTGCTTGATTTAATTGATTAAACTTTAATAAATGATTGATCACTCAATAGGTAATGGTTACTGTGCGTACATGAAGCGAGTAAAAAATGTGTTAGGACAGTAGTTAGATGCGTTGAACGTACATAGGTAATTCGAACACGCTTATATTTATCTTAGTTACTTTGCCGCGTTTCTATTGTTACTTAAACATAACAATCAATCTTAAAAATCGGCCATTTTACAAACTATATATATGCAACATCTACAATTGTGCGAGGGCACGAGAAAGTGCGTCTACTCTAAACAAGTAGATGATGATGACAGAGCAAGCAGTTAATTATTACAAGATACTTTTGTGATGTAAACGATATACAAAAATATATTATAGATCTGATGCGCATACCAACTAAAATGATCGCCGATATGCTCCTGTCTAATGTACAAACTTGTGTAGATTAAATCGATTAGCATTAGCAATTAGCTAATCGCAATGGCGAGAAAACGAATTTACAATTACAACTACGAGGCCCGAACGCAGCGGGTAAATGAACAGAAAATGGTGGTAGTGGTGGGTACTGGTAGTAGAGGTGTTTGGTGGACTACTTCGCTGAGCGCGCTCAGCACGCCAGTTCGCCGCATATGGCGTCCGACTCGCTGGCCCCCCAGGTTATTCTTGGCCGCGGAGCCGGCGACGATGGCGTGGAAGCCTCAGAATCGCCTATAAAGACCGCCGAATCATCGGCACTGGACGGGGTCATCGGTCGTTCGCAGTCCGCTCCGATTTCCGAAATGGGTATGGATAGAGACGTCGTTGTCGGCGCCTCCTCGCTGTGCGGCACAATCTCCTTGAAGCTCTGGTTAGGAGGCATCACCACCAACATGTTGATCGAGATAAGTAGCGGATGCACCAGTTTCGGGTCAAGTACCATCAGTGGCACCTCCTCGTTCTTCTCGAGACTAAGCGAGCATATCTCCGAGGTCTGGGTGAACACCGGCTGCCGTTGAGCGTTGATCGAAGTCACCGTCGTGCGGATCATGAACTTGCGCTTCGTCTGCAGGCTGAGCACTCGCTCGTGCTCGTGCCGGTGGTGCCGACGAATGTTCAGTCTGCGCGAGTCCATGATCAGTATGAGATCCATGCCGAAGTTGAAGCCCGTCCAGCGCCACTTCTGGTAACCGGGCTCGAGCAGCAGGCGGCCACAGCGCATGCAGCTCTCGAAGAACTGCTCGTCATCCAGCTGGTGGGGACTGCTGTGGATGAAAAAAGGAACAATTAGATTCACATAGACACAACTCTTAAAATCTCCTTACCAATCCTCTTGTCCATGATCTATACGCAGCAGTGCATCCCAGTGGTTGTGAATGTGCCGATAGAGCCACTCCTTAGGTATGATGTTGTCGTTGTAGATAATCTTCAGATCCATGTAGTGGTTGGTCAGGTACTGGGTGCGCAGTTTTTGGAAGACTTTCACGTAGGGCTGTCCCTCGGGCGTGGCGAGGAATGAGCGCTCCTCCATGCGGTTGGTGAAGTACGTCCACTGGACGACATCCACACTGGGTGTATGCGTTTCCACGCCGGCGCTGACCAGCCGCTCCTGCGTCTTAAGCGCCTCTGCCCGCTGCACAGGATCCTCTGGATCGTAGTCGGGATGCAGGCGCAAGAACATCCAAGTGCGCAGCAGCGTATAGAGCGAGAACTCGGTCTGCATCACGTACAAATCATTGCTGGCGGTCAGGGCACTCATCAGTTCAATGGAGATGTGTCTCAGCAGGTTCGGCTGCTTGCTGTAGATGCTCAGGAGGTTTATCTGGAACCACTGGAAAGTAGACTTCTTCACGCCCACCACACCGTACTGGCAGGCAGCCTCGTAGTACTGAATGGCGGTCTCCGGACTGATGGTATCCACCATAACCTCGGCGCACTTATCGATGATCCCATCTAAGTGGAACAGCGTGGCCGTGGCCAGAACTGGGATCACATCCGTCGGCTCGATCTCGATCTCGTCAGAGTACATCGATCCGAATACAGCATCCAGGCTGGCCACGGTGATCCGGTCGTCAAGCATCGTGATCTGCACGAAATTCTGCTGCGCCTCCCGCCACGTCCCATTGAACATGGTATAAAAGTAGGGGCTCTGGCTCAGATAGACCTTGTGCAGGTGCCACACCTTGTCCAGTGCCATCACGGCCACATCCGAGTTTTTCTGCTCCTTAAACAGAGCCTTGTATATGTACTGTGTGGTGGTCAAAAGCTTCTTTCTGCGGGGAGCGAAGATATTAGAAACTATGTTGGGTTTAAACGCTTAGCTAACCACTCACTTCTTGGGCAGTGACGCGTCCAGCTGGGCCTGTTCATCCTTGCCCTGCGAAGAGTCTGTGCTGCGCTTTCGCTTCCGCCGGTTGCCAAACACCTCGGCCACGTTCATCTGCATGGAGCCCACGATCTGACCCATGGCTCGGCGCAGCAATCAGCACTCTAAAATAGACGAGAACAAATGTTATAACATAATTGTATTGGCCTACTTTGGGTCATGAACTGAGAAATAACCCTCTTTATCGATCTACCAGGTTGCGTGTTGATAGCGCCCCCCGAATGGAACCAGTTGACCCACTTTCGTTCCGCCAAACTGTAACGCCAGCCGCTGTAACGCTGTAACGCTATAGCGGTGGGGAAACCTTTACCGGGTGGGCGAACAGTCGTGTGGTTGACACTTCAGACCCTAAAAAACCCGATGGAAAGCGCATCCATTCATCAATGATGATGATGTCATGGCACCACCGCCCAATCCCCAAGCTTTACGATACTTGTAATCAAGTCCCACGCGAGAAGGGGAGCGACTGGTGTCGGGAAGCTTGCAAAGCGTGTCTAGATGGCAGCTGATAAATATTTGATGGTTTATTTAAACAATTATATGTCTTAAGTGCTTTAACAAACACTGTAATTTAGATACTTCTTATGAGTTTCTGACAGCTTAGATTAGGTATTCATACTCAAGATGGGAAGCAACAGAATTCGAAGAATTCAAAGTGCAGTATTGATTTTACGATGCATGATTTCATGACGCATCGAGAAGTAAGGTAAATAAGTATGTAAGCATTAGCAATAGAAAAGTTGAAATATATTTCAAAATTCGGGAATTTTAAGCCTTTCATTTTATCACTTATTAAATAGTAATTTATTACGTAGAGTAAGAAATATTATGTTCAATATATTTTCAAATTAAAAATTACTCTTTCAGCATTCAAATTTAAATCCAGTTTCAGTTTTTATGGAATTCTCTGTTTTCTGCACTCGACACCATTGAATAATTGGAAGAGGACACATAAAAACCAAAACCGAAATAATGTTGTAGAACCCCAAGTGGCGGGTTGTTAATTAATCATTATTATTGAAACGAATAAATATGAATAGTGCTTCCACTATAACAAAATTGATAAGATAGTTGTATACACATGTATGCCTATCATTGAATGTCAAAATATCAGACGGAGATTAAACAATATTAATAAATACCATTAAATCCATGCATAACGATAGTGCTCAGACCGTAACTAACTAGATAAGTTTTACTACTACTACTTAGCATGAATAATACTTAGAATATAATTTTGTATACTGCTTTTATTAATGCCACTATATATATAACCATTAAAATTCTTGTAGATAATTAACACATATTTTTTGAAAATATTTAGATTTGAATGAAGTAACCAACATTTTTCTCACGTAAATGGTAATTAAATTCTTATAAATTACTTTTCTTTAAAGCCTTGAGAGCAGTAAATAGAAGAGGTTTTAGACACATTTTCCAATAGGTCTGCAGACAGAATTCAAAAAGAAAATCTGAGGAAAATGTAAAATTTGTTAACTTTTGCTAACGTGCTAACTATCACACCTAGTCACGAAAAGCTGTTCTTAAAAAGAAAAAAATCTAGATCTTCTATTTTTTAGAATATTTCAAATTCTGTTCTTTTTAAAGCAAAAAGCGTTAAAGGAGCTTTCGGTCAGTGTTCTGAATTTTTAAAATATCTCTAAACGTCTTTAATGACCTGAACTCCATTATAGAGGCAAATATATTCGGATAGTGTCGCTGGGGGGAGGTACTCTATAATTAGAACGAGATCAAACGAGCTGCGATTCCATGAGCATGTTTATGCCTTGTCGGCGGCGACCAATTGCTGGAGCTGGACGGTCGGACGGACGTGTGTTGTAACCATGTCAAGGCCGCTACGGAAGCCACTGCCGTTGCTGCCCATAAATATAAACAAACGAACGAACGCGCGTTAGCTAAGTTGCTGGCTGGGCTTTCGTCACCTCGCGTCGTATGGATCGCATTGATATGGACGACCAGACAGTCGCCCGGCCCAATAGTCGTCCGATGATTATCTGAATTTATTCAGACCTATCTTTAAATAATGATTGGGAGGAGGGAGCTAAAGGTATGGAAAGGCCTGGAGGAGGTGGGGCTTTCCGTACCAGATGTTTAGTTTGTTTTGGTGCGGCGCAGTTCCGAAAACAAAAGTAAACTATCTACAAACCGGTTTTCGCGGCAGCATGTATTTCTTATAAGACCAAAACAAGACGGCGATTGCAGCGCTTCAAATTACGTCACCATTTGAAGCCAAGAGAGCGCAGAAGAGCAATAGAGCGAGAGAGGGAGAGAGTGGGGGAACAACTGAAAAGAGGGCCGTACTTCTAAATATAACTTGAATTTTCCCTAGTCGTAAATCAGCAATTTGAACAAATAGATCTACGCATTAAAAACATTAAGTTACCAGAACTCTTTACAATTTTCACAAATATATCAAGATATGAAAGGAACCCTTTAGATACCATATGTATGTAGCTTACTGGACATTTAAATCGTTTCAAATATTAAGCTAGGCTCGGTGCCATTAGGAAAAACTGACAAGAAACCAGTTTACTATTTGCAAGATAATTATAAATAAAAAAAAAAAATATCGCTTTTGCAGAATTTTAAAAACAATGTACACAATGTTATAATTGTAAAAATATCATCTAAAATATTTAAAGAAAACTACATTTCTAGAAGGTTAAATAGTCAAATAGCTGACAATGGCACGAGTTCATGCCTCTCTAGCCTTCAATACACTTTATCAAATATGTTGAAACTAGTTTAATCCCATACAAAGAAATTGTATGTATTTTTGGAACAGGTTATTGTACTGATGCCAAAAAGACCTATATAATCTAGAGTAAAACTTTTATCTTTTAAAATAGGGTAGTTGTCTGACAAGATAAAGATAAATAAACATAACAAATTTTTTTTACTTAGTAAATATAAAAAATAACGTGATCTTTGTTCTGTGATAAACTTGCTTTTTAATAAGTTCTCAGCTTTAGGGAAAACTTTAAAATTTGGCTTTGAAAATGTAATGCTTCAAACTAATATTGATTTTGAAATAAAATTTAAAAAATTAATGTTGCCCAAGGAGTTAACGGCTAAATAACGTAGGTAATCGTCGAAAGAAGCCAACAAGCATGGGCGGAGAGTGGGAGTCGAACTCACTCGCGCGTTTCGTCTATGTTTTCTTTTGGGAATTCCAGGCATCGTAGACAACTGAGCCACCGCAGCTAGAAGGCTGTCGCTATCCGAAATCAGACTTATGTACATAGATATGTAGGTGCCGTCTGGTCTTTAGTTCGGTGAACCCGCCGATTAGACCTTTCTCCGACTTTTGGCTAGGGAATCAGCTGTTGGGTCTGCTTATAGCATGTTGATTCGCACTATTTACGACTGCCTGTTGTTTGGCGCTGATAACAGAACGGCGTTTGGCGATATAAGAGCCGCGCCACAAACTTTTCCCTGTTTCGATTCCCCCATTTTCTCGTCTGCGGAGTGCAGTTAATCTGTGGCTATAAATAGCAAACAAAAGTGAATTCGGTGTGACGTAGTTGGGAAATGCAGACAGACTGGTGGTGGAGAGTTGAAAGGTGGGGGAGGCGAATAAAGAGCGAGAACAACGGCGCGGTCGAAACAACGACGCAAAACTGAAGGAAGCGAGAGGTACACATACACAAAAGGGAACTGATAAACGAAACTTACTGTAAATATGCAGTTACTGTTCTGCGACTTTATATATCTGCAATTGCACTCCCACGTTCAACCAATAGGATTTCAGAAAAGTAAATAAAACACCAACAAAAATCCACCGCGTGTATGTGCGAGCGTGTGATTTAAATCATTTCATTCCCGTTCGCAGTCAAAATATATCTCTGTTTGTATGCAGTTGGCTCTCGCCTTTCGATGCACTCCCGCTCCACGACCGTACCGAACGAGATTTTGAGAGAAACTTCCTCTCTGCGACCAAAAACAAACACTTTAATGGGCAGTGTGACCGTAGCTGCATTCAGTTGGGATTTAATATGGAACCGTTGGAAAATACTAAATTTCGAATTAATAAGTTGAACTTTAAATTAAGTTTAACCTGGATTGTTATTAGTAACCAATCACTTAATAATATATTAATTCTGAATTTATTAAGCCCAAATGGATATTCCTTTTGGTTCTTCAATAAAATGAAATCATCAACCATTAAATTATATTTTAACTACGACGAGCATGTTATCGTTATCGCCTAACAAAAAAAGCTTAGATGAAAACTTTTTTATATTTCTCCCAACATTGTTAAAAAAATATATTCTTTATAATTAATAATAAACTAATTCATGATTATAAAGTTACTCCTAATTCACGAAAATAGCGCGCATAAACGTATTTAGTGCTGCAAAACGCTCACGCTTAGTATGACCTTGTTGCGTGGGATTTTCGCACTCGCAAGGAAAAGTGTGCTGAAATTTTCTCGCTGCGCAGCAAATAAAATTGAATACACCGAAGCTGCAGAAACGAATTGGACTTGAAAACCCGTGCGCGTTGCATTACTAAATACAGCGAAGGTGGGCCAAATAAGTAAAACGAAAACAATTGCCAAATCAATTGCGTAAAACGGCAAGTGGAACATATTCGCTTGGCAGCCGTGAAAAGTGGCACACAATAACAAGACACTACTGTGTGTGGGTGTGAGTGTGTGTGTGTGCGTTTGCTACAGTTTTTGTGTTGATGTTGGTGCAGTAACAACACACAATTAATACGTGATTTCCCATTCGCTCGTCTCTTTCGCAGTTTGTGGGGCGTGCAATGTTCAGGATCCATCTGAAAATGGGTCCGCAACGCAACCAGCTCCACAGCACCGCCGCCGCCAGCAACAACAACAATGGCGCCGCCGGAGGAAGTAGCAGCGGAGGAGGAAACCGTCACCTCAAGGAGTTCACCTGCTGTTTCGGACTCCACGTCCACACGGCAACGCTGATGATCGGCCTGTGGCATCTGGTAAGCCTTTTGACCTTTTGCGGGGGCTGGCTGGAAAAGTGCAGCTATGGGCGTATACACACCTGTACCTGCCTGCGCCGCCACCCACGCATGCAATTTGCCACTGGGCTGTGCCAAAATTTGACCCTGTTCAGTGTCACGGAGGGGAAAAATCAATTGGCAAGCCGCCGAGTGGCTATCAAACTGTACGAAGCCAGTAACTCTGGAATTTGGACAGCAAAAGAAACAAAAAAAAACAAACGCTCAGCTTTCCCCGCCTGTGACGTCAATGGGTTTTTTGCATTCTATTTGAACGGTTGCTGATGCGTCAGTTGATATCAAAAGTAGTCGCGAAAATCAAAATTCGCTTAGCATTAGTTTCCAAGTACTAATTATTCTCTATTATTCTCTGTTTGAAACTAACCTTTCACAAGTCCGTGACTTCGCATACGCAATTGCCCAACACTGAAAGAATTTTTATGGTCATTAAAATATCTCCAAAAATTATTATAAACGCGCAAGAAGCGGATGCTTGTTAAATATTAGAGTATTATTATTATTACTATATTTATTATAATATAGTAATAGTAATGTACTAAATAGTTTGTCAGGGGTGACTATAATATAAAAATACTGTATTACTTATCACTGTTTCTGACCTTGAACTCTCCTATATTTAATTGGAACTTAAATCATCAACAAAATTTAATTCAGGGAAAAATCCAGAGCAATGAAGAATTGATTTTCACATGATTTACTCGGAATTAAACGTAGAAACTGATATTATATAGATAGATATATAATATTATATTGTCCCAAGTGGAATTTATATAGTTATTTCACAGAATATAAGAACATTTACTTTAGCAATATAAATTGAATTAAAAATGAGAGAGAGAGTTATAGATATATTGTTTCCAAAGTGGATAACAGAAGTATCATAACAATACCCATTAGAACCACAGACAAAAAATCAATTCGAGTGCATCAAAATCGTACGGCATTACGCATCTAAATACTACAAAGTCTTTGTTTTGACCTCTTAGAAGTATTTTTTCCTGTGCACCGTTCGTGTGCATCCGCTAATCGGCATATTTTCTCTTAATACCTGGCCTCCTGCTCTGATATCTGTATTTTATTACGGCTCAGGTCACGTTTGGCAGCACACCTCTCGTCACATGCGTCCGCGATTGCAGTTGGAGAGGCACTGGAGGGGTTATCAGTGCCAGCTGACCAATCTTTATTTACTTTCTGTATATAGAGATAGGTTTAGCGGTCTGTTGTGTGCCAGCAAATCCAGAAATCGAAGCCCATTGTTGACTCATTGCCGGTTGATACATTCACTATTGCAGATGGGCTGCGGCATTAGGTTTCGTAATGATTTATAAACTAAGCAAAAAAACAAGCAAAATACTGCATCAAAGGTCGCGAGGTGTCGTCAAACCGAAAGAGGCCTTCAACTTGAGATACAGAAGCTTTGAGATACTGTATCGTATATCCAGCTATGGCCATTTGTGTAAACATAAACGAGGTACAGCTGTATGAGCTGTTTCAGATATTTTTAAGAACTACACTCACCACACGACGGATGATGCGAAAATATTTACTCTTCAGAGACGGTTTACTCTTGCTATTGCCTTTTCCGTTGTATATCTTTCTTTTGGAGGCACATTTTTGATGTGGTGGCCCAGCCATAAATCCTAGAATTGTTAATTCTTCTGTCATCTACCTGCACACATGCTGCAAATCAAAGCGGGCGAAGGGGCCTTATCTCCTTTGGCCAGCTTATCATGATGAGCTTGGACCCACTCACCACACACCACACACCTGCTAAACGCACTTTGGAAACTTTTAGATGCGATATCTCTGAATTCCCAACTCGTGATTCTTAGCAGCCGTTTCCTCTTCTTTTTTTTTTTCGTTTCACAACATTGTTTAGAGCTCAAGGATTCTAGCTGGATTAAGTGTTTCTTGACGTTTCACAACATTCCTCAGAAACTTACAGAAAAGCCCTTTTCCTTAAAGGTGAGGGTGAATCGAAACTAAAGCTCGAAGACCAAACCTCTGACTCTGCTTCAAGTTCCACAGTAACAAGTAGTCCAAAAAGCCAGATGCAGAGGAATAACAATCTGGAACAGGAGAGGTCCTTAGATGACGAACTCCTCAACACCTCCACCTTCCAGCAGTCTTCCTCAGATGATGAACTGAACAACCAGGGGCCTTCCACCACTGTCCTGGGTGTTCAGGCTGGTAGCTACAACAAACTCAGGGAGCGCTCGCTATCCTCACTGGGCTATTCATTAACCAGTTCTTGCAAGGAAGGGAGGACGCAGACGAATCAGAAACAGGAACAAAAGCAACTGCCTTACAACTCCACTACCAACCCGGGGTCTTCCTCCGAAGAGCTAGGCAGCCAGACTGGTGGCCACAACAAACTCGGGGAGAGCTCGCCCTCCTCAACAGACTCCTCAACAGGCACCTCAACCGGCTCTAGGAAGGAACCTACTAAAGCACCGATCAAGAAACCAAATCTATACGCTGAACTGACAAAAATGGTACGCCTCGGCTCCAATACCAATGCGGTGATCACCATAGGAAAGTTCCAGCAGCCGGTACACTTGATCGTACTGCAGGGTTACTCTGGCCTGTTTCGCAAGCTTGGCAACGAGCTGAGCATGGAACTGCCCGGGGAGAAGGTTACTCCACAAGCCTTTAAGCTCATCTACAGCTGGATGATCTCGGACAAGCCGCTCCAGAACCGTCATGGCCTGCTCGAGGTATTTCACGGAGCAATGTTCCTTGAAATTCCGGCACTGGTGAAGCAATGCGAGCAAATCCTGGCCACATTTCAGGAGGCTTCCGCAGCGCTGCTGTATTTGGAGGCAAAAGTCTTAAATCTGGAGAGAGAATATCGCCACTTCCTCACGCGCATCTCCAAGTTCTTCCTCACATTGGTGGCCTCGCAGGAGTTCCTCGAGCTGCCAGTTGACTCTCTGCTCGTCTTACTCACCTCAAACAATATTGGCGTCAACACTGAGCTGGAGGTCTTCATGGCCGCGGTTCGCTGGCTTAACCACCACTGGCCACAGAGGCAGGAAAACATGATGGCGGTCATACCGAATATTCGTTTTGGCCTAATCCCGCCCTGGAATCTTAGCCGCCTGGAGCAAATCGATGTTTCAGGTGTGGAAGTGACGCGTATTGCAAAGGAACTAGTGGTTCGTCAAGCTATCTACGACGGCATCGACTACACCAGCACTCGCGTCTTCTATGGAGCGAATCGTGAGGCCTTCAAGCAGCATCTGCAAAAGACGAACACCCAGCCACCGGTCCAGCGAAAGTGGATCTATGACCGCAAGTGCCGCTATCACCATCGCTTAAACTGCAAGAAGGCCATGGACTTGTCCTACAACAAGTTCGTCGAGTATCTGAACTATATACAGACGCAGCCCGGTGATTACTACCGTTCTTTTGAGCCGGTGGAGGCCAGTAACGTGTGTCTAAGCTGTGGGCCCCCAGGAGCAGAATTGGAGTAAACATCTCGATTCTCCATTGAACGTTTTTATGCTTTAAATTGTTGAAATTTATCTTAATATTTACAAACAAACATGAAACCTAAAACGAGGCTAGAATAATACAAATAAATCATACTCTTATAGACCTCTTTATTTGGGTTTTAAATCTGTAACTTATACAAGGTGTGGATAGAGGATACTTACAGTAACCCTAAAGAAAGGAATAATATTTATGTATATATAAATATTTTTAATATTTTAATTACTCACCTAAGCTTCCTTTTTCTCTTGCAGTTTCTAAATATTTTGGCTTTGAGCGTTCTGGCCGTTATATGGCGCAATCCCGAAATGATGGACGAGCTGGAGGGCGGCGCCACTCACGATTACACCGTCGATCTGAGCGCCCCGGCCCTGCCCACGCCGCTCAGCAAGGTAGATCCGCCATATGCCTACCGTGATCATTCCTTCAACTATCGTAAGCGTTACCGTAAGCAGTGGAGAGAGCAAGTTACGCAACGAATTTAAATTCACCTTTCCCCTCCTTTGCAGAGAATTTTGACATGGGCGGCTTGGTGTGCACCTGCATGATAGCCATCACGCTGATGATGATCTACGGCACCATCAAGGGGAAGCCCTCGCATCTGTTGCCCTTTTTCTGTCTGCAGTTGTTCGATTTCGCCATTACCACGTGAGGATTATTAATATAGGGGTTGCTGCAGAAATCTCTAGGGATATAGTCTGTTAATCTGGCATTCCTTAGAGGTTTCGGCGACCCCGTGAATAGCCTTTTCTTTGATTGATTAATATGGTGATTTAATTTTGTGCTACAGCTTGACGGCCGCTGGATATCTGTGCTACCTGCAGGCCATCCACAGCATCATTGCCGAGTCGCATCGCTTGCCGTGGCGCGAGAAGCTGCTGGAACTGCCGCCAGAGGAACTGGTCGTTGTTGTCCTGGTCGTCTTTATTTGCATCGTTTTCCTCAAGGCGTATTGCATTGGTATCGTTTGGCGCTGCTACAAGTACTTGACCCTGCGCCAGCAGCATGTTCGCACCCTGTTCCCGTTCTTGGAGCCACCAACCGGTGTCCACAGCGTGGGCGGGGCTTTCGGGGCCGAGGAGCGATCATACTCCACGCTGTTGCCCAATTACGACGAAGCTATTGCCCAATACTTGAAGCAGGCTCCGCCGCCATCCTATCAGGTGGCCATGTCAAACTATCCAGAGGATGACGCCACAGCTGAGGGGGGAGATGTTAATCCATCGGTGGCACCGCTGTTTGTCGCCCTCGGAGCCGCCACTACGGCAAATGCCGCCTCCAACACGGATGACAACATGGATAACAACAATGACATACCGAACAACAACAATACCATGCATGTGAACGCCAATACGCCACCGATGCGACGTAGCGATGCTGCCGTGAATGTAAACATCGGTGAGCAGGTCGGGGACGAGGACGAGGACGACGACCTGGAGGTTATCGACGCTGGAGTGGAGGTAATCGGTGGCATTCCACCGCCGCCGCCCTACAACGATGTGGCCGACGCCCAGGTTCAGGTGCCATCGCAGTCGCCTCTGCACCGTGAGCCCCACATCCCGGGACAAGTGTTTGGTGGGCGCGATGAGAGCCAGGCCTAAGCCCGTGATTTCGATTAGTTTGCTTCTCATGGCGGGTGGGTTGTGACACACACACACACACTCTCCTCTCCACATCCTCCTCTTGCCCAGATGATCTGGCTTGTGGTCATCATCTCTCAGCTATCATTCCCGGCACACATACACGCGGTCTATATAGTTGCTTCAAATGTAATTGATCAGTGTTAGTGTTTTTAGAGAAACGAACCCGGACCCGGAACAAGTTTTCGCTTTTAGCCGTCGCTCATTATTGTTGTTTAACGTACAATTAAGATGCTCTAGTTGCTGCTCACTAAGTTAACACATCACAACACAAGTAAAACCAAAAAGATAAGCATTTGGCGATGCTGGCAAGGAGAGCTTCAATTCCTTTTCGGCCACAGCATCTGACCCCGAATCTGCAAAGCTGCAACAGTCTGTTAGAACCGTTTTTCATTTAGCCTGAGTTAGCCTGAGCGCACCAGAGATAGTCTAGATCCAAGTAGTTGTTACCAGAGAGAGAGTGTCGCTTTCCGAAAGGATGTTCTATGTTTTAAGCTATATCTCGTAAGACTATGCATATTGAATACTGAGTACTGAATTCGCAGCACAGGCATGCATACATACATAATCCATTTAATATGATGATATATATTTATCACTTGTATTTTACTATTGTGTATCAATACCACAGCAAACGAACAGTTTTATGTATGTACAATATCTAAATGTATAACTGTATACTAAATATGCAGAGATATTCGAATAAATATTAGTTTATATTACAAATATTCGTTGGTTTTTATTTCTCACTCCAAGTTGATGGAAATGATTAATTCTGGGATAGAATGGTGTGATTTTATGGATTTTAATAATGAGACAGTCAAGGGATCGATTTATCGATACATTAATATGTTACAATTGCAATTGGATGAATAATAAATAAACTAAAGGGGGTAGATAAGAGGGAAAAATACTTACATTCTTCGTAATATTGCATTAATAAAGCTATGACTAAAAATAGCTATATAACTACAAAAGAGGCTACAATTTGACCGCACTGGTGCGTTGTTTTCACACTGTGCATACTGTGAGTGTGCAGGCAAAGGCCGGGCAGAGAAATTTGCTTAGGGCTTAGACATCACCGATTTATAGTACTTAAACCTATCAAATTGAACTAAAAAAGGATCGAGAAATATAACTTAGCTTATAATACATTATTTTCCTATATGTATATCTGTGAGCGAAGTGTTTACGCATTTTTATTAATAAGTAAACAACAGATACGATTCCGAAGTGACCTTATGAGCTGTTTAATCCGCGTGACTCCCCGCAAGAAAATCCCCCGAGCTTGCGTGTGTGATATTTGTATTTTTACGTTTTTAATGAAATTGATTTTATTTGATTCTTAATTTTTTTTTTCGTTTTTTTTTATTGCATTTGTGTGGCGATCTTAGGCCTTCCAGTTGGACCAGGTGCGGATCTCATTCCAGATGTTGGTGCCGGGGCACTCGGTGGAGCCCACCTGGCGATGGCCGTACAGGATGTATCCGGAGACGATCTGTTTGCGGGCCACGGCGTCAGCGAGCAGACCCTTGGCGGCAGTGATCTGGGCGGAGGTGATCTTATCGGTGTTGTAGTTACCCAGGAAGGAGATGCCAATGGACTTGGAGTTCCAGTTGGTGGCGTGGGCTCCCAGCACGTTCCAGCCACGGCCCTCATACACGTTGCCATCACCGCCGATCAGGAAGTTGTAGCCGATATCGGCCCAGCCCAGGGAGTCCATATGGTAGGCCTGGATGTTCTTCAGCTGGGTGATGCAGGCGGCCTTGGTGGTGCAGTAGTTGCCGGCCGTGTGGTGGATGACGGCATAGCTCAGGGAGCTGGCCAGGGTGCTCTTGCTCTTGGGAGAACGGGCGCCCCACTCCGCCTTGGAGATGATGGTCACGCCGAGAGCGGCCTGGGCGCAGAAGAAGACGGCCAGAAGGACGAGAGCTTTGTTTGCCATGGTTGCGGATCGATTATGGGCACTGTCGCGGGATCGCGCTCTTATATAGTCCGATCCCCAGCCCCGCTTATCGCCGCCCGTCAGCCGATGTGAAGTTCGCGGACGATCCGGGCGTGTGCTTCCATCTGATATGGCGAGGGGGGCTATCTGCTGGCCAGATCCTGATACGGCGATGACGACGGCCCAATCACACTTCTAATCAGGCCAAGTGGTATTAATTAATTTGTCTAAAATACCCACCCCTAGGGACGGCCCGCCGAAGACCTATCAATAAATTGTGTATATATCTGTCGGGGCCAGAATTTCCAGTTTTCAAGTTGTCTTCCTATTATTATCATTTAAGATTTCGCTCCAGTATTTTTCTTGCAGATAATACATGATAATATAGGTTAAAAGCTGCAATATTATTATATTTTAAAACTTCCATTTTAATTTTTCTAGTCAAGAATATTTTATCGAAGCATTTATTATAGTAGAAATAGTTATATTATATTAATATGTCTTTATTCGGACATTTTGGCGATTGTTTACTTTTATAAATCAACCATAACATGGTCATTAAATTTTTATATCTTCCGATTATATTATTAATATTCAGGAATGGCATTATAGGAATTTTTGACCAAAATATAATGTTAAAAAGACCTCAGGTTTACGCATTATTAGGTGCTTAAATGGGGGTTTTTAGGTCCTAATTTGAGGGACAACTTAAGGCTAAAAATATTCATAAAACAGTCAAAACAGTTCTGTGTTAGTTTTTAAGTAATTGATAAGTCTGCATATTGAGTTTAAAAATGTACTCTTTGGCCAACCGGAAACATCAGTTACCGGAAACGCTATTCAGTGGTTTTTTAGTCATTTGTAGCATACTTTTATCAGCACATTAATGCTGCGTACGCAATAAATGCAGCATACTTTTAAGAGCCTTAAGATTTAAAAAACTGCCGGCTGCTGCCTAGCATCCTCTGTTCGCCTAGTATCTGAAATCCAATTTCAGCGGATTTTTCTTACAAATTTCACAAATGGACAAGTCAGAGTTAAAAATAACCATAACTAAGCCAAAACAGTCTTAATTTCAATTCGGAAAGCTTTTCTATGTTCGTTTTTTATCGTTTAATTAATCTACAAACTTAGTTTAGAGATTATAAAAAATTAATTTTTTGTCAATTTTCGACAATTTTAATGATGTAACCCCTTATCATTTTTTCAAAAATTGGCAAAAAATTTTTTTCTTAGTTTTTAAAATATTTTATTGCCAACTAATTAAGATTTAAACGGTGAATCGGGAACTATACAGCATTTGGCTGTCATTCCATTTTTGGCCAAAATATGCTGTTCAGAAGATATGTATTTTTGGATCTTTAAATCCGTTTTTTATGTCCTAATTTGTAGGACTACTCAAGGTTAAAAATATTCATAACAAAGTCAAAACTGCCTCAAATTCAATTAGGAAAGCAGTTCTGTGTTAGTTTTTATTAGGTTAATAAATCTGCATATTGAGTTTAGAGATCAGAAAAAATAATTTTTTTGTCAATTTTCAACAATTTTAATGATGTAACCCCTTATTAAATTTTCAAAAATTGGCAAAAAATTTTTTTGTGATTTTTATCAATAATTTATTATTAAATAATTAAGATTTTAACGGCGAATCCGAATATGTACGGCATTTGTCGAATATTTATTTTTTGACCAAAGAAAGCTCTCAAGAAGACCTCAAAGTATATGGGATTTTTATACCCTATTTTTTTTGGAAAAATCAAGCCATAACTAAGTCAAAAATATCTATGAGCTTATACTATAAATTATGGCAAAATAACAAAGTTCAAGCTTGAGTTTTTGGAGACTACCGACATTTATAAATCAGGAACTTGAGAGTTATAAAAAAGAACGGATAAATTGGTCATCAAGTCTAGACATAAAGTTCAAAGTGTCCTTTGCTATAAAATATTCCTTTGCTATAATATATGCTTCCAAGCTTGCTGGAAAGCTTGAGGGCTTTTTGCTATTTACATATTACAATTACATGTCAAGAAATGCAGACACACGGACTCTCTATTGTAAGTATATATTATACATTATAATTAATTTATAATTTAATATAGAACTGCTTATATAATTAAATGGCAATGATAAATTAATATTTATGCTGGCACCACAATGGCTCATAGTCCATAGAACGTCATCACAAGACTCGCGTGTTCCTTTGTTTATAAATTATAATCAGCCATTTTTTAATTTTTTATTATCACTGTTGATAAAGAGGGCTTTTCGCTATATAATTTATAGGCATTTTGTAAATATCAAGTGTAATAAGTGGCTGATACGACTCAATGAGGCACGAACCAAAATACTATTATAATATGGGTAATCAGAGGCGAAGAATGTGTGCTGAAAATATTGATTAGATTTGTGATCACTGCTATATATTTCCAAATACGATCCACAAGATAACTGACCCGTGGTGGGACCTTTCTTTCTGTGCAATGACGTATTAACAGATTTTGGAAACTGAATGGAATAGTGAAACTAAGCAGGGACTGTATCCCAAAGAAGTCAGGGATACAAAATCCTGGCAACTTGCTAGATAGGACATACACTTTAAACGGCTGCGAATTCTTTTTTCAGATAATTGTCTTTTTTGACCAATGTTTAAATGTTTGTTAATTTTAAAACATTCTTAGACAGATGTCTCCAAAAGTATGCTATGCTAAAATGTATAAAAAGAACACTGGGATATGAAAGTTGTGGCTTAGAAAAATAATAATTATTATGATTAAGCACTCAGCCTTAGACAAGTTAACTTATTTTTAATTGCACTTAATAAAAAAGGACTTAAACAGAATATATACCTTTCTGCTTATACATATATCTCCATTGGAACTAATCAGAGTCCATCGAACCTTCAGTAAAAAGTACAATTTTCTGAGCTTGTAAGAGACCAAAAGCTAACCGGACCAGGAAGTTAAGGAGAAGTGGGGGTCAGGCCACTTTGTCAAACCAGTTTGCCAAGCCATCCGAGTGCCTTCTAGTGGCTAGTGGCTTCTCCGTGTGGCCGGGTCAAGGGATGCCGAAGGGAGCAGATGAATCTCAAAACTGAGAGCTCCAGCAAGTTATTAAGCTCGGAAACAAAAACAACTGCGACCCATTCAGAGCTGGACTTTGTTAACGAGGATGTCGTTAATGAGACTGCGGTCCAAGTAGAAATAGTAGAAATAGTTCTCTCTGGCAAGCGAAAGCGACCAATTGTAAAGTTTCCCTCGGCTTTTGGCCCCCTTGGGTGGGAGTGTTTAAGGTTTTTCCTGACGGAAGTTTTAAATTGTTCTTCCTGCATTTTTGGTTGGCTGGGATCGCTCTCGAAAGGAGTAACTAAAATGTGTCAGGCTTGGCACGAATGTCCGGACGACATAATGATATTCTGCAAGTTTGCAGGCACACACTTCCTCCTCCTGGCCCCCTAGATTTGAAAAGTTTTTGGCAAAATTGAACGAATGAATACTTTGACAGCTCGAACGTGAGGCTTCGGCGGCAAAATGAAGAAGGATAATGGGGCCAGGACTCTGGCTTTCCCAATAACCCAGCCATCATTGGCCAGTGGCCAGCCAGATCACACCCAAAGAGTAAACAAGTTCGAATTGATTTCCTTAATACTATTTTAATGAGGCCTGGCTAGGCACGGAGCTCGTTCCAGACGTGGGTGCCGCCGATCTGGAGTTGTAGCCGATGTCGGGCCAGACCAGGGAGTCCATGGAATAGGCTTTTATATAGGGAAGGCGAACCAAGTCGCCAGGCATCTTATCTTGACTGATTTACAGCCCTACTTGGCGGCACTTGTTTGGATTCGCTTTGGGGGAAGCACCTCAGAGAGAGCGACGTCATGAACTGGTGATTTTGATTTACTCGATCGGCCATTCCAGTGGGTTCTTATCATAGTGGGTTCATATAATGGACGTAGTTTTCCGGTTACAACTTGGATGGACTTTTCACGAAAGTAAGTCTTGAGAAGCAGCTATTTACATAGTTTTAGAAATGGTTCCTTGGACAGAGCTTACTTGTATTTATGTATTTATTATATTATATTATATTATATATTATATATATATAGAGCTTTGTTTATGGGGTGTCTAACAATCGAGCACACTCGACTTTAGCGTCTTACTTGATTCAAATAAAACCATAGTTACCCCAAGTGGGTTGTCCAGTTCCTGTCACCTTGTCCTCCACGAATTTCAAAATATCGTAGACCATAAATTAATAAATATTTCCCACAAGCGCAATAAAAACAGTGAACATATCCCTTCATCATGGGTGATGCATTCGATGCTGTGGGTAAGTTGATATATCTTGTGTTTTTACTGAACTTCAGTGTGAGACCTGAGGACCTTCCACCCTAAAGTATTTGCTTCGGAATACAATAAGTTCATGGAGAACGTGAGTGTTAATGTTTGCATATATAATATGCATAATATACATTTCCCTGACTTTCAGATGAGCTGTATGTCCGTGATGAAGCTCCAGTATCATAGTCGCTGCTTCATGGCCCAGAAGATCCCGAACTGCGATGTCTTTACCAACTTCGTCAACTACTTTGAGTTGATTTACTGCCAATATAAGATTGAAAACGAGATGGACGAGTTGTTTGTAATGTGCCTTTTTGGGCTGATCTGGTGGATATTCTTCTGCGTGATTTTCGTGAGCATCAACCAGTAGTGAGTTGGCGATATATCCTATATAGGATCATATATAGATTGTATAGATTTAATGGTGGTATCCCAGCTACTTGCCAACGCTGAAGATCGCGGCTATAAAGCTGCGGATGAACGAGTACTTGGCCGGCGTGATCCTGGTGGGCGTGACCAACTCCACCTCGGACTTTCTGCTCAACTTGTCGCCCGTGCGGGATGGGGCTCCCATGTTGAACATAGGCATGAGCAATGTCCTCACGGCCATATGTCTGAGCGGCGGAGTGATCTGCTTTATAATGCCCTTCAAGATGAACGGCGCCAGTATCTTCCGGGATATGCTCTTTATAATATTCCTCTTGGAGCTCATCCGTCTCTTTGGTGACACCACTTTACTGCCGAACTGGGCAAAGGTGACTAGTGAGTTGATTTAATGAGGAAATCGGTTGAGATTATTCTATTATTAATTGCCTTGTTCTAGCGCTTATATTGATTTACCCCATATACCTGGCCATAAACATAATAGATCTCATTCTCATGCGCTATAATATCAGAAGTAAGTGACTGAAATGTAGTTCAAGCGACTCACTTAGTTCCCCACAGAGCTCCAGCGCGAAATCAACGACTTGAGACGACAGTCAAGCTCGCCGCAGTCGGATCGTATCCTGTATGCAAAGATTCGCACTTTAACTGACCTCCAGGTGGACGACGACATGCATATCCTGCGCATGAAGGTCCGCTATGGAATCTTCCACCGCGGCATCTTTGTCACGCCCAAGCCGCTGATTCATCCCAAGAAAGTGGACGTGGAGAGCAACAGGACGGCCCTGCACAGCATTCACAACCCGAAGAATCGCTTCCTGTTCACCGAGTTCCTTCAGGACCTCAATCCCATTGACCAAGAGGAGTGGATACTGAGTGGCAAATGTGGTCGGTTCAAGCTGATCATCAAGGCTCCCGTGTCCTTCGTCCTTCGCCTGCTGATCCCGAGAGTGAACTACGAGACGATCAAGCACGGCTGGAGCAAGTTGCTCAACTGCCTGCAGATCATCATAAATCCATTTGCGGTACTTGTGCTGACGGAAAGTAGGTTCTCTTGGAGAAAAGGATATATACTTTTAAGGAGTTTATTAATATTGTGTGCTGACGGAAAGTAGGTTCTCTTGGAGAAAAGGATATATACTTTTAAGGAGTTCATTAGTTCATTAGTATTGTGTGCTGACGGAAAGTAGGTTCTCTTAGAAAAAGGGATATATACTTTTAAGGAGTTTATTAATATTGTGTGCTGACGGAAATTAGGTTCTCTTAGAGAAAGGGATATATACTTTTAAGGAGTTTATTAATATTGTGGGCTGACGGAAAGTAGGCTCTCTTGGAGAAAAGGATATATACTTTTAAGGAGTTTATTAATATTGTGTGCTGACCGAAAGTAGGTTCTGTTAGAAAAAGGGATATATACTTTTAAGGAGTTCATTAATATTGTGTTCTGACGGAAAGTAGGTTCTCTTAGAGAAAAGGATATATACTTTTAAGGACTTCATTAATATTGTGTGCTGACGGAAAGTAGGTTCTCTTAGAGAAAGGGATATATACTTTTAAGGAGTTCATTAATATTGTGTGCCGACGGAAAGTAGGTTCTCTTCGCGAAAAGGATATATACATTTAAGGAGTTCATTAGTATTGTGTGCTGACGGAAAGTAGGTTCTATTAGAAAAAGGGATATATACTTTTAAGGAGTTTATTAATATTGTGTGCTGACGGAAAGTAAGGTTCTCTTAGAGAAAAGGATATATACTTTTAAGGAGTTTATTAATATTGTGTGCTTTTGAGGACTAGCTTATTCTTGCCTTTCCTGCCTACAAATTTAGTGGAAGTTATTACTTATTAATTTGTGGTTTTTTTTACATTTACCTCCTACTTTCGATTAATTAAGATCTCTGCCCTGTTCTAGCTATGTATTATGCAAATCTGCTCGGCAAACCCAATTGGACATTGGCTATTCGCTATAGCCTGGCTATATGGTCAATGCTGCTAACGGTGCCCTTGTCCATAATTGTGTTTATTCACTCTCGCACGGACCTTCCGCCCTTCTACCACACCGTAAGATCTAAGATCAGCCCATTAGGATTCCCATTCCCATTCCCATTCCATTTCCGTTTCCGTTTAGTTATATGCCATTCCCACTCTCGTCACCGTGATCATATTCGTGTGGTTCTGTGCCTGGGAAATGGAAGTGCTCATCTCAATCATCGGCATCGTGTTCAAGTTGTCCTCCAACTACATGACCATCAGCTTTAACGCCATCTCGAATGCGGTGCCGGACATAGTCGCCTACACACATCTCTCCCAGAACGGCTACGGGAAGATGGCCTTCGGCGGCATCATTGGCGGCGCAATCTGCGGTAAGAGCTTCATGCCTCAAATTATATATATTATATATATATTATATATATTATATATACCCCACTTTGTGGCAGACCTCATAAGCGAAGCTTCCGTGGGACTTGCCCTGTTGGAGTCAGGATCGGCGCTTTTGTTAGGCGACTATGGCGAGACCCTCTACATCTTCCTGATACTGACCCTCGTCACCACCCTGTGGTGGTGCTGGACCTTCGACTTCCAGGCCCGCCGCTCCGCTGGCGTGTACCTGTGGTGCTTGTTCGGGCTCTTCCTCATCTACGCCACAGCCACGGAGATTGAGTGGATCCACGACTTCACCAGCGACGTGTTTATAGACCCCAAAGGCTGAGCCAGGATCGGTGTCCCTTATCCCATACACTAGTTTCCTTTCCCAATTAAATGTTTTGCTTTGTGTTATATTTTAGCCACTGTTCGTTTGTATTTGTGCTGAGCGGGTCCAGGATCTAGGCGGACCAGTGGGACCAGCCGCGGATCTCGTTCCAGATGTGGGTGCCGGGGCACTCGGTGGCGCTGACCTGGCGGTGGCCATACAGGACGTAGCCGGAACTGAGCTGGCCCCGGTTGACGGCGTCCTGGAGCAGCTGCTGGGCGGCGGAGATCATGTTCGGCTCCAGGGTGTCCCAGTTGTAGTTGCCCAGGAAGCTGATGCCGATGCTGATGGGATTCCACTCGGCGGCATGGGCTCCCATGTTGTTCCAGCCTCGTCCCTCGTACACGTTGCCATCTCCGCCGATCAGGAAGTTGTAGCCGATGTCGGGCCAGCCCAGGGAGTCCATGTGGTAGTTCTGGACGCTCTGCAGGACGACGTTGCACTGGGCCCGGGTCTCGCAGTAGGCGCCTGCGGTGTGGTGGATGATGGCGTAGCTCAGGTAGTTGCTCAGGCCGACAGTCCACTTGGCGCCGCGGCCGCCCCACTCCGACTTGGGCACGACGTAGACCCCCTGGGCCAAGTACTGACTGCAGGCCAGGACGGCCAGTAGAAGGACTACTTTGGAAACCATGATTACCAGCTGTAATAGTTGAAGTTCACTTGATTGAGATCTTGTCCCCGCCGGGCGCTTATATACTCATGATCCCGAATGGCAATGAGGCTTATCAGGCCCTCGAAGCTGATTTACAGCTCTCGTCGAGGTGGCACAGCTTGGCTTCTCATTAGGGGAAGACCCCTACACAATCTGCTGATGTTGATTTATTCCATAACTGATTAGGGGGGCTAATTATCAATGGAACAGTCTGGCTGGCAAGGTTTGTCTGGACGGAGAATAAAAGGGATGAGCTCCTAAGGGATACAGGTAACTAAAGTCTTGGAAATGGGTAATTATAATTCATACAGATCTCAGAAAGCCTCACCTAGGAAGCCTTACAATACCCGTCCAAATCAGGAGAGAGTTTTTAAATATATCTATTGTCATCATGAGGGGCTCCAAGTGGAACTTCACACAACTAGACCACGAGTTTGAGGACTTCCTGAAGAATGTGAGAAGCTGATTTTAATTTGGAACTACTACTACTACCTCTTCCTGACCCAGATGAGTTGTGTGGCTGTGATGCGGCTGCCCTACTCCATGCGCTGCGCGATGGCCAAGAAGGCCCATGACTGCCAGCGAATTATAAACTTCTTCAACTACTTCCGGATGATGTACTGCTCCATTGACATTGAGGACAAGATGACGGAGATTGGGTTCATGTGCCTGTTCGTGCTCATCTGTGTGGTGTTCCTGTGGCTGATGTCCTACAACATAGGCAACTTGTAAGTTCCTGTTTTAGACTGTTCTTAGAATGACATTGACTTCCGGCCCTCAGCTTTTCGCCCGTCCTGAAGATAGTCAGCCTGAAGCTGCACATGAACGAGTACCTGGCGGGAGTGACCTTCCTGGCCTTTGGCAACTCGTGCCCGGACCTAATTGCCAACCTGATGCCGGTGAGAGCCGATGCCCCAATCTTCACCATAGCCGTGGGCAATGCCCTGGCCATCATCCTCCTCAGCGGCGGCACAGTGTGCTTCTTGCGACCCTTCAAGATGAATGGTCACTGCACCCTGCGGGACCTGCTGTTCCTGCTGCTCGGCGTGGAGGTCCTGCGCCTCGTGATGGTCAAGGGAGGGCCGGGCACCGTGACCATGTGGGAGAGCATCGGTAAGGTCAGCATACCAGCTAGCTGAGGTAACTACTTAGCCCCTTAACGCCATCCCCTAGGCCTCGTCTCCGTTTATGTTGTCTATGTGGCCATAAATATCATTGATCTCGTCATAATGCGTCTCTCCATGAAAAGTAAGTCCGCTTCTAATTCAAGGAATCCAATCTTAGTCCTTGTCCCCCCAGAACTTCGAAGGGAACTCGCTGAAATGAGGAGCTTACCTTCGCCACCACAGAGGGAGTACTTGGCCAAGTTGAGTAAGCTGACTGAGTGGGAGGAGGACGACGACCTTCCCATCCATGACACCACCCACTATCGGCAGTCGGCTAGTCAGTTCTCGGACGCCACCACTGCCGGTTACTTTGTCACCCCCAGGCGGAAGAATCGTCCCGAACCCATCGACATCCAGGCGCAGCGAACGAATCTGTACAACTCGGAGAATCCAAAGAACCTGCTGCTCTTCAGGGAATTCTGGGAGTCCTTGAATCCCATCGATGGCGAGGCTTGGGAGCTGGGCGGCTGCTGTCAGCGTTTCTTCCTGGTCATCCGAAGTCCCCTGGTGTTCGTGCTGCTTGTCTTCATTCCCGTGGTGGACTTTGAGAAGGACAAGCATGGCTGGAGCAAGCTGCTCAACTGCCTGCAGGTGGTGATGAATCCGTTTGTGGTCATCACCCTGGTTCACTGTAGGTATGAGCGAGTCCCTGGGCAGGACATCTAATCTGCTTAAGTACATCCCCTCCAGCCGCGGTGTCCAGCGAGTACCACTCGTGGTACATAACCCTCAACTTCAGCATGTCCATGTGGTCGCCGTGTCTGACGCTTCCGCTGGCCATTGGGATTTTCATCCATGCCCGGACGGATGTGCCGCCCTTCTATCACCTGGTAACTATCCGGAGCTGTGCCGTTCTCCAAGCAGGTCTCATGGTACTTTGTAGCTCTTCGCCCTGCTCACCTTCTTCAGCTCAATGGTGACCATCTGGATTGCAGTCACCGAACTGGAAGTGCTCTCCGAGATAGTGGGCATAGTCTTCCATCTGTCGGAGAACTTTATGTCCGTCACCATCGGGGCCATATCGAATGCCACGCCGGACATGATAGCCAACTCGCAGCTGACCTTGCAGGGCTACGGCCGGATGGCCTTTGCCGCCATCATAGGAGGTCCTGTTTTCGGTATGAATGAGGTTTCATTTCCGGTTCCGGTTCAATCCGAGTCACTGGCCTTCTATTATCAGCCATTGTGGTCAGCATGAGCGTGGCCTTCATATTCAACAAGAGGGTTCGCCAGGCGGACGCCGTCTCCTGGATGTTCGGCGAGCACGGCGAGATCTGCTACGTCTTCCTGGTGATAACCATACTCACCACCTTGTGGTGGTGCAGCACCTTTGACTTCCAGGCCCGACGATCCGCCGGAGTGTTCCTGTGGTGCATCTTCCTCCTCTTTCTGATGTACGCTGTTTGCGTGGAGTGGGAACTCATTCACGACTTGTCCATGGACACTATTTTGAATCCCATTTGATTTTAAAGGGATTTTAAACCTTAAAATGTTTCATTTTTACTTATAAACTATATTAATTTAAACTAAAATCCACCATATAGTTCATTTTACAATGAATCATCTTGAATTCTAGGTGCTCGGTCTGCATCTTCAACCATAATCAGAGGCTCTACCTGCCAGTCTGACGACGCACAGACTAATTAAGTTAATGAAGTATCATAAATAAAACATTGCCAAGGGAAATGCCCTCCAAAGGCGTTGGCAACGAGCAAAGCAACTGACAGTCGTCCATTGAAATGCGGCGGAGCAGACACTCCTGGCCAACTGTCCTGGCCCGACACTCGGGCTTCAGTTTCCCGTAATTAAAAAAAGGAGCTTATTGCTTAATGAAGGGAAACCGATGTGCCACGGCGGGGAAAGCATCACGTTAATTGGGGTTAGAGCCGCTCTAGAGGATGGTGTCTGGAAGAGCCAGGACACCTCTATAATACCTAGTAACTTATAGTTCCAGATACCAACTAGAAAATGCCTAAGGAATTATTAAATTTAATAAGTTCTGTTATGGCCTGCAGATGTAAATTTCACTTGATTCCGGCCATTATGCCGACTGCAGCCGAAACATAACCATTAGATTTAAGCACAATTGCATAAACAAGGACTTTGAGGGCGGAAAAAAAGGGAAAAAATGGGCGAGGCGGATGCCAAGTGGCAGCTCCGACTTCAAAGGCAAATGCCACACAGAATTCCGGCAGCAATAAAAGCACTCAGCTGGCAGCTCCCTCAGACTTCCGTCCATGTGTCCATCCACCAGACCCTCCTCTATCTGTGCACTTAATGCGACATGTTTTTGCAGCAGCTTCGGCTTCGGGTTCTCCTTTCGCCACTCGGGGACTCGGGACTTCCCTTTAGTGGAGAGTCATGCGATTTGATGCATTTTGCTTGTTACCAAATTGTTTTGCATTTTCCCTAACGTTTTTGCATAGACCTGCGCTGCCAAAAACGAGGCAAGGAATCCATTGGCTAGCTCCTGATCCTGGCCCTGATTCGGTGAGAAAGTCATATGATATTTAAAGCTCAAGCTAGCAGGGGGAAGTGATTCTTTAGCAGTTATATTTCCAAAGATTCCTAAAGATTGTTATCAATAGAAATTCAGACCATTCTTTGATTTTATTCTGCTGCTGCGAAGTCAGTTTACTGAATGAATTTATTTACAGCTCTGTGCCACCTTATCGACTGGGCCCCCATAAATCGTCTCACTTTGGAGGAGCGTGCGGTTAATCTATGATTTTAAATTTGGAAAATCACTCCAAGCACATTGCTAGATTGCCTTCTTGGTGGCACCATATTTTTCCATCATCGGGGGACATGCAAAAGTTTCCACAAACTATTTATAACAAGTTTTATAAGTTTCATAAGACGGAAGCTCATCATTTTTCTTAATAAACAGTAAATACACCACGAAAATGCCAAACATATTTCACATTGCAGCTGAGCGGCAAGTTGCAAGTAGCTGGTTGCAGTGGCAGTTGCAGTTTGCCGACTTGCAGCTAGCTATTTCCGCAGCAAAACTTTGCGCTGCAGTTGTCAGTTGGCTAAATGGAAAGTATTTCCAGCCAGGCCAGGGATAGGGACCCAGTACATGTTAAATAACTGCAACGGGAAGTCGGCGTTCCAGCTGATTTATGTCTGGACTGGGGCCGAGTCTGGTCCTGGGGCCGAGGCTGGCTCTGGGGCTGGGGCTGGGGCTGCTAATGCCGCTTAGCATTATAACTCAATTAGCCAGTGGACGGGTTGCGTATACGCCGTGTCGGCCCCGAAGTCGGGCAGTGCGGAGAGCCAACAGTTTACATTTACAGCTGTACTAGTGAATTATGCAAGGCCTAATTAATGCCGGGACTGCTGGTGCTGGGGAACTGCTCCTGTTTGCTGTGGGTCAGGCCTGCACATCCTTTGGGGCCCCGTCCGTCCGGCTGGGTGTCCTTGTTGTGGGGCTAATGAATCGGCTGCCAGGAGTCTTGGCTTCGGTGTCTGCGGTCTGCTCGCAATTAGCGCCGTCTCACATTTGACTTAACCGCTTTGTCATCGCAGAGGTGTAAAGAGCAGTCGGGGCGTATACGTAATTTCATCGAAGTACTTAAAGTGGGGGAAATCCAAAAAACACGCCTCTAAAACCTCCTCAAATAAGGCCTCAAAAGACGGCCTAAAAGACCGCCTTGAAGGCAGCCTTAAAGCCGCATTCAAAGCCTCCTTAAAATAGCCTTAAAGCAGCCTTAAAGCCACATTCAAAGCCTCCTTAAAGTCGCCTTATAAACCCCGCTAAAATCGGCTTAAATGGCATATTTAAATTTTCAATTAAGTATGAGCTTTTACAGAAGATTTTGTATTTTAATTGTGATGATTACCTTTCGTTAAGCCATTCTAGACATCCCCGATCGCGGCATGGATGGCAGGGTCATTGGTAAACGAATGAATTACTTGAGAATTAACTAATACGGCAAAGAGGGTATAGATTAGGTACAGGGTTATGGAAAATATTCCTACGCAGCGTCGGGCGAAAAACCCCAGCGTTGTGGCCCAGAGTAGAGTGGAGAAAAGTCCCAGGAGGAGGAACACGTAGGCCACGTCGCCGTACATTCCCATCAGGTAAGCAGGTCTCTGAGGTTCAAAGAAGTTCCTTATCAGCGTCAAAGTGCTGATGGAGAAGTTGATAGCTAGGGATTCCGGAGATATTAAACCCTTCTACTTGAACTATAATACTATAATACAAGTACTTACTGAACAAGGGTCCGCCGATGGCCGAGGCATAGGCCATTTTTGGGTAGCCGTCCTTGGCCATCGCGGTGTTGGCTATCAGAGTGCCCAGGCTGGCAGTGCAGGCCTTCACCGTGGCGCCCATGAAGTCGCTCTTGACGTTGGTGATGTGTCCTATCACCTCAATGGCCGTGTCGATTTCCGTGGCACAAAGGAATATCATAAACATCGATCCGACCAGACTTAGCACGGTGAAGATCTGGAAGTTGCAAGGTCGAGTTGCAAGTGGAGTTATTAGTTATTAGTACTCACCCAGTGGTAGGTGGGTGGCACGTCGCTGCGAGTCCGGAGGAGCATGTAGATGGATATCGGTATGGTGACCACTAGAGAGTATATTCCATATACATAGGTTTGCCGTAACGCAGCATACCACAGCTCGTGGTTAGGAGAACTTAGTATAGCTGCAGGAGGAATGCAAATGACACCGCCATAACCCAACACTAGGGCCGATATATACCTTTTAAGAATGATATAACCACCGCCGGAGTGAGCATGAATTGGACGCAGTTCAGCAGCTTGTTCCAGCCATGTTTGTTCAGCTCGTAGTTCACCAAAGGCAGGAATATCTTGCTCAGCAGCACAGCAGGAGCCTGGACCAACATGTAGGCCCGGGCGAGCATGTTGGCCTTCCGCCACATTCTGCACTTGATGGGCCTCAGTCCCAGGAAGAACATCCTGAACATTCCCCGGTTCGGACTCCGCGAACTGTCGTACGCCATAACCCTAGTTCTCCGATGGTCGACGCTCATGCGGGGCTTACACACCGTCCTCTTGGTGGTGTACTGTATCCTGCTGACCGTGGGTACCCTGCTCCGCCGCTCATAGATATCCACCTTGGAGTCCTCCGAATATTGCTTCTTCAGCGCCTCAAGGGCTGTCAGCTTCGCGTCTACTTCTGGCGACATTGGTCCATCGTCCAGCGCCGCGATCTGGGCCTCAATGGCTGCAGAAATGACATTGTAGAGTCCTTGGGAAACCCCCTCTTTAGAAAGCCCCACTTACAGCGCAGAGTCATCTGAAGGAGGAAGACATCTACCACGTTTATCACTATGTAGCAGACGTACACTACGCACATAACTAGAGGTTATGGAAAACAAACTGATCAGTTCTTCTATGAAGGAGGTATATAAAGGAGGTGCCTCTGTGGCAGGACATACTTACTCCAACACTCCGTATTGGACAACATTCCATCGTTGATAACAAAGGACATCAGCATCGAGGACACCAAGATGAGGTACAAGATGTCGCGGCCAGACTCGTAGGCGTTCATCTTGAAGGGGCTGAGGTAGCTTATGAGACCGCCGGATATCAGGACCACAAAGAGGGCCGAGGACAGGCTGTTGCTGATCAGGGGAAAGTCCTCCCTGACGCTCGCCAGGCTGCTGAACAGGTCGCCGGAGGTGTTGCCGAATGTCAGCAGGGTCACGCCCGCCAAGTGCTCGTTCATGTGAAGGTACTTGGCCACGGCCTTCAGGGCGGGCGTATAGCTGCAAGGACACTATATGTAAGGTAGAGGTCCCTTTATTTCAGGCAGTAACTCACAACACGTGGCACACATAGCTCAGCAGGATCACAGTCTCGATGCAGATCGTGACGATCATGGTGACGAAGAGCGCCTCCTGGAACATGTTGACGCACTTGAGGTCGCAGGCCAGGAGCGTCATGTAGGGCACCACGTTGGTGGTCTTGTTGCAGCTCACCGCCTTCCTTACGAAGTCGCATCGCTCCTCGAAGGGGAAGGAGTTGGCCGCGTAGCAGCTGACCCTGCTCCAGAATTTATCGAACTCCTCATCAAGTATGTTCGGCTCATAATGGCCATATCTCAGCTCGTTGGCCATTGATTCGTTGTGAGTGGAGCCAAGTTTGCAAAATAAATTACGGAATCAATTGGCTTTTTCAAAGCAGAAGTCTAGTGTTTTAATGTAGAAAATTGACGCCCTTCTTACTTGATTTCTAGGCATTTTCAAAAGGATAAAACTTTGGCCAAAAATGCTATGTAAGCCAAATACCAGCACCAGTGGAATTTCGTGGCTAAATCTGGCCTTGCTTGGAGTCAAATAGTCACTCTTTTAGTCTTAGATATTATGAATGCTATATCTCAAAACCTGTTAGTTATATTCTAGTTATATTTCCATTAGACTTGGGACTAGGCAAGTGTTTTCCATGATAAATAAAATGTATATCTCTTACTCCATTTAGGATCTAGTTACCCAGTGACTATAGAGTCATGGAAACATATAGAAAGAGCATTAGTTTTGCTAAGAATACTGGCAGGGTTTGACACTACTCATTTGGTTCTAAAAAATCTATTTTAAAAGTGTAGTCTAATGTATATTATGTAAACTAGGCAAAAGTTGAGACCAAGAACAGTTCAGACAATTAATTCGCTTTCGGTGCAGTGGAAAGATGGTTAGCCCGCTGCCCCCTCACTCGGCCCACATTGAGAAACTTGCTCCACCCAACCAGATGGCCTATGCTCTGGTTGGCAACCGTCAGAGCTCCCTATACCCATCCGGAGATACTGACGACCGCCGGAACCTCGTCCTCTTCGCCAGTCTGGGCAGCTACTTCCGCCGTATATTTGCCCACCTGACATCGAGGATCTACGAGTGCCTCTACGCGCAGCCTGCCGTAAGAGGTGTCTACAAGGAGGTGTCCCTGTCGGCGGCCTCCCGTCGGAGGCTGGCGGCGGTGGGGCGAAAGACCCTGGTCTTGGACTTGGATGAGACTCTGGTCCACTCCTGCTACACGGATCCGGAGACGCTGGACTGCATAGGCTGCAGCCAGGTGCCTGAGCAGGCGATTCCGGACTACTTGATCAACGTTGCCATCGACGGCGCCTTACCCATTCCCTTCCGGATCTTCAAGCGGCCCCATGTGGACACCTTTTTGGGCGTAGTCTCCAAATGGTATGACCTGGTCATCTATACGGCCAGCCTGGAGGTCTACGCCGCCCAGGTGGTGGATCACCTGGACCACGGCCGTGGGCTGCTGTCACGTCGCCTCTACCGCCAGCACTGCCGCTCGACCTTGTCTCTGTTCACCAAGGACCTGACCCTGGTCAGCGAGGACATGAGTGGCGTTTTTATCATCGACAACTCACCGATTGCGTACCTTGAGTTCCCCAACAACGCGCTGCCCATCAAGAGCTTCCTCTACGATCCGGGGGACACGGAGCTGCTGAAGCTACTGCCCTTCCTCGATGCCCTGCGCTTCACCAGCGACGTACGGTCGGTTCTGGGTCGGCGCATCGTTGCCTAGTCTCTCTCACCCGTGGTATTTTTCAGTGTACACCAGAAGCCAGATGATTTGTAGTATCTCGAAAGATCAATTTATGCTCCAAATAAAGAACAGATACTTTAGTTATTATTATAAAGACCTGGCTAATTAGGGTGCATTTAACCTTTAATCAAGCCAGGCTGGCAGCAGCATATGGGTCTCACCTCAGCCCAGATGCATTTTATTGCTCATACGCCATGTGAACCGGCTGTGTTTTTTGCGCTGCCTCTGTTTAAGCCTCGTGTGTGTCGCGCGTGTGTGTGTGGAGAAGTTTTTGGGTATGCCGGCTGCATGCAAATGCTGGAGCGTAATGATGTTGCGGCTTTTTTACTTTACACGGCCGCAGAGGCAGCCACAGAGCTGAGCCACCTGATGCCTCGTTCGCTCTCTCTCTCTGGATGGCTGGGAAAGTTGCTAAAGTTTAAATTGAATTCCTAATTATGGCACACACACACGGGCCAGGCCAGGCCAAAGTGTTTAGACAATAACACTGCTCATGGAGAGACACCCGACACTTATTTTTCTATTCCATTTTTGTGAATCAAAGAGATTCATGCCGGCGCAGTGCCTGATTTATGCGAGTGTGCAAATTTTGATTTGTAGCTCCATAAAAGCACGGACCGAATTCCATGAAACAGTAGCTGGGCCAGGCATGGTTATTGAAATCCAGCAGATAGCTTGGGCCAGCAGCAGCTGCCTGTTTCGGTGCAGTTTCGGCGGCGGCAGGCAGGCAACGGTGCGTATGAGCAATCAGTCAACCAGTCAGTGAGTCAGTTAGCTACCGATATCTCAATTTTTTATGCTTGGCCTAGTGTAAATTTAGCTTGGGTTCCAGGGCGGCCTTTAAAGACCCCTCTTTAAGTTTATTTTCCTTAGGTTTTGCCTTAATTTCTCAACATTTTGTTCCTTTTGTGGCTCCCGTTCTCCTTTGGGCTTAATTAGCTTTTCCTCCCCCTGGGATTTCCTTAGTTAATTTGCCTGCTAGCCGGAAAATGTGGTAGCTTGCTATGCATATCGGGAAAAGTGACTCTCTAATTGAGTTTTTGCATTGCAAATGAATCTCAGCGGCTTTTTAGCTTCGGTCAAAATAAACAAACCGAAGACAGAGACTGAGACGGGGGCGAGCTGTAAACTATATGTAGTCCATTAGTAATTGACTCTGAGTCAGTGGAATTAGTTGATTGCCCGTTGTGGTTTTTTGAACTTAGCCCCGGGCCAATTAACAATGCAAATTGGCAAGCCGAGCAGCCAGTAAGTGAATTCACTTGGCTCACTAAGCCGCTGCGAAGACCTCTCCATTTGCATCCTGAATCGGCGGCCTAAGCTGCATACATAAATCTTGCATTGAATGGTTAGGTGGGCGGTAAACTTTCACCTGCTCCGCCATAAATATCCATTTTCCACTCCCAGAGACGCCACTCAATTTGGCTTTAACGCCTCCACGGGATGGCTGGAGTCGGAAATGGAAAGGAGACTGCGTAGAATCATCTTGCCTTGGGTAGAGCTATGGAAATTAGAGAATTAATTTTGCTATGTGAATAAAAAGCTTCTGGGCTTTAAATTAATTACCATAAATATTAAGTAGTTTGTTTTATCATTAATGCTATCTGTAGCATACTTTTAGACATCCACAAAGGGGTTCTAAGCTTTTCGGTATTTGTAAAATCAATCCGAGCTGTATTTGGTTTCGTGCCTATTGTTTCAACATTTTGTAAAGATATATATTTCATTGGAAAAAAATAATTACTGGTTACTCTTTATTCCTTGAATTCCTTTCAAGTTCTATGTCTTGACTTGGCGGGAAGCCACTCCTCAGCCTTGTCTCGTCGATCCAGTTCCTTAGGTAAGCCACATTCGCATAGGCCGCCGGCACATCCTTGGTGGCGCACTCGACGCCCCAGGAGACGAGCCCGGTCAGCTGATAGCGATCCACCTGTCCCGGCATCGTGCAGAAGAGCGGAGAGCCGCCGTCGCCCTTGCAGGTGTCCTTGCCCTCCACGCCGCCGGCGCAGATGAAGCTGCTGTGGAGGTTGTAGCGACGTCCCACGACAGTGCGGCGCAGCAGACGCTGACAGGAGTCGTGATCGATAATGGGCAGTGCTATGCGCTTCAGCAGGTGCTCCATGGTGGGCGACGTGATGTTGCTGTGCCCCCATCCGGTGGCCAGGCAGTGGGCCCGCTCCAGCTCCTCCGCCATCTTTGGTGTCTCCGGCGGCGGCAGGCAAATCGGCTGGATGTGCGGGGCCAGCTGGAAGGGTCGCTCCAGGACCAGCAGGGCGATGTCGTTGTACAAGGTCAGCCTGTTGAAGTGCTCGTGGCTGTGCACCTGGCTGACCCGGCGCATCTGGTAGGGTAGCCGCTCGGTCTGGGTGTTCAGGTCCCAGTCGCCGGCCCGCGCCAGCAGCGAGTCCTCGGTGTGGTTGGCCATGTTATGGGCACTGGTTAGCACCAGCTGCGGGTGGATTAGGGTGCCGCCGCAGATGTAGTTGCCCTCCATGTCCATCATGACTATCATCCAGGGGAACTCGCCGAAGACGGACTCGTTGTCCGTGTAGCCATTCAGCGAGTAGTAGAGGCCCCCCGGATTGCTATGCCCGCAGCCCTTGTACTCGAAGTCTTGTTCTCCCTTGTTCTCGATCTAGATTTGAAGTTTTTGTTTTAAATAGATTTTAAATAGATTTTTCTTATGTGGTTCCGCTCACCTGGTCGCCCAGCAAACAGCACTGCTCCACGGAGCGACAGCCGAAGTTGCTGTCCTCATTGATGCGCGGCTTGATGATGAACCGTCCGTCCTCGTTGACCACCCCGGTCTTGCACAGATGCCGGGGCACACACTCCTGAAGCAGGCCGCAGCTCTTGTAGCCCTCCTCCTCCTCCTTGGCAGAGCTCGATGTCGTAATGGTCGTGGGGGTTATCGCGTTGGTCGGCAGCGCGGAGAGCCAGGGATTTTCCCGGCGCTGATTCCTATTCTTGATGTCCTCGAGCCAGGCATAGTAGTTGTCCAGCTGCTCCTTATCGCAGCACTCCTGGCCAGGGCCGCAAGTGAGGTCAAGGACCCGAATGCCCAGCTTACCCCGGCCGGAGTCATCGCTTAAGTCGCAGATCTTCTTGTCCACGCACCTCTGGTGGCTCTCGCAGCTGTGGAACCTGGAGGCCGACTGCTGGAGAGAGACCAGCGAGAGGCTGGCCACCAACAGAACTCCCACCTTGAAGGCGGCGATAGCTGCCAAGGGAAAAAACCCACACTCATTCACACCTCTTCCATACGCCCCGTGGTCACCAGGCAGGGCAAAACAATAGATAGCACTCACCCATTGCGAGAAATCAGAATCCGACTTCGACTCTGGCAGCTTAATATATTTTTCGGATCGATGCGCAATATATGCGGAGAGACGTGCTTCAGCCGCGACGCACTTCTGACTGACTCCGCCTTGGGAATAACATGCCTTTATGAGGGCTCTTCTCTCGCTGCTCTCCGGAGATCGCTGAGAGCACTTAATTGCTCTCTCCAGTTTCTCTTACTCTCCCGACCGGAGTCTGGCCTCTCTTCGATCCTCTCGCTACCTGTGATTCTCGGAATCTCCCAAGGTTCTGTAAATGTAATGTAAAGTTCCACTTGAGCCAATCAGTTGACTTGGCAAAACCCCAGCTTACAGATTATCTTTGGATCTGCGGCATTTATCTCCATAAGTATATATATATATGTAGATCTAGGTAAATATCTATTATATTAGAGTAAATTATAGAGCAGCCTGTGATTTTAACACATTATATTGATCGTACTGATTGATTTCTGATTTATAAACAGCAAACTTGCTTGCAAATTAATAAAGTGCAGTTCAGTTCCGTTTCAAAATAAAAATAATTCGAAAAATTAAGTGAAATATTTTGCAGTTACTTGAAATAAAGAGTTGAGCTTAAGGGATTATCTAAATATAACTTGTTCCACTTTTACTTATGGATTTCTTAACTTACAACTATTATTTACAATAATATTAATTACAGTTTCCAATAGGAGCTAAAATTGTTTATTTATTTACCTCATTCTCACTTCTACTTCTCTCTCTCTCTCATGCTCTCTATTACTAGCTGTGCAATGAATAATTAATAATTTAAATATTATAACCTCTAATAAAAGAGTTGTTAAGTTTCTTGGATTTATAGTTCCTGATAAACAAACTGGAATGTATTGTTTATCAGCAAACTGTAACTTTAAATTGTTACAATTGATTCAAAAGTTAATAAGGGACTTAGTTACTTTATTTAAGTTTTATTAGGGGCTTTAGTTACAGAGATTCCAAACGTCTTTCTAAGCATGTAACTAGAGCATAATAAGGTAATATTGCAATTGTTTTATAATTTCCCTTCGGCAGGAACAGTGCATCCAAGGCTAACACCTGCCTGAAGGCATCGCCCTCGTCGCAGATCATCTCATTCACACTTTCTGGTGGCTCTGGGAGAGATCACTGATCAGAGAGGGACTGATCAGGTGCAGAAGCTTTGCATTGAAGGCAACGATAGCTGGTATGGGAAAAACCAGACTCATTCACTCGTATTCCATACGCCCCGTTGGCCCAGGCAGGGCCAGACAATAAAGAGCACTCCCCCATTGCGAGAATATATTCCGATTAGGGGCTCTTCCTCTCTGCTCTCCAAAGCTGTGCTTAGCACTATTTGCTTTCGATTAGTTCTCTTAATCTTAGACCGGAGTCTAGTAAATCTATCTGTGATTCCGGAATGTCCCAAGCCGGTTCTATAAATGGCTTTGAGCCCCACTCGGGCCACTCAGTCGACTTGGCGAGACCCAAGCCAGAACACGTCTTGGAATCGCGGCATTTATCTCAAAAAGCTTACAAGTAGGTGTTGCTCGTATATAATCGTATATACGCGGATACATAAGTGCATCGTAATGAATTTTAGTGCAGCCAATTATATATAAAGCTGATCGTACACATCGAGATGTCATCATTAATAAATCAGTTTCAATGAAAGTCTGTGCATTTGCATGCGAATAAACAGAATAGCAGTTTCCACTGCAGATCCGTTTCAAGAACTCACTCGAATATCTAAGTGAAATGAGTTTTATTTTAATAATTTGTTTAAGTGTAGTTTAATGATGCTTAACAGATCAAAACTGAATATGAAAGAGAACAATAGATGCCTTTCATAAAGGCGAACCTAAAGCCACCTTGATTAATGCTTCTCATTTGAAGTGTCAGCATCGCCAACAAATTAACATTTGTTTAAGTAAACAAAAATCAATATAATTATGTGTTATTTATATTTACTTTAGTTTTGATTTTGCTGGTGATCTGATCTATACATATGAATGTGAATGTGAAAGGCGATCATTATAGCAGATAACCTCTGCTTGTGCATTGCCTGAGACTAGGCCACTTATCTATATAGTCTGACTCTATAGTTCTGTACCATCTGCTCTTTGCTCCGCCAGCTGCCGACCAGCGATGGCAAGTGGAACAAGGCCCCTTCGATGGCCCCCAGCAGCTGTGCTCCTCCTGCTGATCCTGCTAGACAGCACAGTCAGGGCCCAGGACCTGCCCTCGCCGATGTGCCAGACGAACGAGCTCTGCACGACAATAAAGCGTTGCCAGGAGTCGGATGACTCCGGCCGGCAGGCCATAGTACCCCGGTTAGCCCGGTCCTGCGGCTTGGGCTTGACATGTTGCGAGAAGGAGCAGCTCGACAGCTGGGACGCCTTTCGGGCGCAGCAAACATCACTGGGGCGTGCCCCCATTGACTCCATCCTGGACAAGATCAGCCGGCTCCCAGAGCCAGAGCCCGTTGAGAGCTGCGGCGTGAACAGGGAATGCGTGCCGCGGAAGCTGTGCCGCGACAACGTCATCAACGACTCCGGGATCAGCCTGATCAATCCCAGGCTCGGCAACGGCCAGTGCTCCAGATCCCTGCACCGCTGCTGTGAGATTAGCGAGAAGGTGAGTCGAAGTAAAGGAGTAAGCACGTTACTAATAATATGGATAAACCATTGCCCTTCGTAGGTGGACGACAGCGAGAGCCCGTATGTGCAGAAGCAGAAGGACTTTCAGTACAAGAACTGTGGCTGGAGCAATCCCCAGGGCCTGATCCCCGATGACGACAAGTTCAACTACTCGGATGACGTGTCCATCTTCGGCCAGTTCCCCTGGATGGTGGGCATCTTCAAAGGCCGGCAGAATTTCCTGTGCGGCGGTACGCTCATCCATCCGAGTCTGGTGGTCACCAGCTCCCACAATGTGGTCAACGAGACGGTGGACACTCTGGTGGCTAGGATTGGCGAGTGGGACTTGAACAGCGTGAACGAGCCGTACATCCACCAGAGCCGGCGCATCAAGGAGATCATTATGCATCCGGAGTTCCATCCCCAGTCGCTATACAACGACATCGCCCTGCTGCTGCTGGATGAGCCCGTAGTCCTGGCACCTCACATCCAGCCGCTCTGCCTGCCGCCGCAACAGACGCCGGAGTTGATCCAGCAGCTGCTGTCCGCCACCTGCTTCGCCACGGGCTGGGGCGCCAAGTTGGCCAATAGCGACCAGCTGGAGAACGTACTCAAGAGGATCAATCTGCCGCTGGTGGAGCACAGCGAGTGCCAGGCGAAGCTGCGTCTCACGCGGGTCACGTCTCGCTTTCGGCTCCGTCCCAGCTTCATCTGTGCCGGCGGCGTGAAGGGCAAGGACACGTGCAAGGGAGACGGCGGCTCTCCGCTCTTCTGCACGATGCCTGGCGAGCAGAACCGCTACCAGCTGGTGGGCATTGTGTCCTGGGGCGTCGAGTGCGCCGAGGACGACATTCCGGCCGTGTACGCCAATGTGCCGTATCTGCGCGGCTGGCTGAGTGAAACGATCAAGGGACTCGGCATATCTCTGTAATTATATCCTTTGAAACTCGAATAAAGATAGCTTTTGAAAACTATTTGTAAACTATAACTACCTCTCTTTAAGTATGTACCTTTCCTGGTTTCTGAGACCTGTCATTAACAAGCATTATCTGCCCCAGTATATATCCACTGTATAGCTGCTATAGCTGCCATTTATCCGCGGCACTTTCACGGAAAGCGCCGGAATAATTCTCCATCCAGGCACTTAACTCGAACACATACCTCCAGCAGTCACTCGATTTATTGCAATCCCCGGGAACAAAGGAGCACGGGGGCAGGAAATACGAGCTGGCAAAGGCATCTTCGTGCCGGCAGCTTATAAATAGTCAAGTCCTGGCAGGCTATGCAGACAACCTCCATTTGACACTCCCTTCCTGCGAAGTTAAACTTTTCAGGCAGCACAGCAAACAATACAGGAATGCTTATTAAACTTAAATAAAATAACAAAATATATTAGCCGAATTTCTTTCATCAAAGGCGGGTCTCCTTACTAATCCCCTATACCTTTAAGTTCACCTGGAAATTCTGCTTTATATAGACCTGGATCTCTTCCTGCGAAGTTACACTTTTCAGGCAGCACGGCAAACAATACAGGAATGCTTCTTAAACTTAAATAAAATAACAAAATATATTAGTCAGGTTTCTTTCATCAAAATCTGGCCTCTTTACTAATCCCCTATACCTTTAAGTTCACCTGGAAATTCTGCCTTATATAGACCTGGATCTCTCCCTGTGTATCCGTCTATAGAAGCAAATTAAGCAGGACACTGAAGGGATTGGGGAACAACAGGAACAACATGGACTAGGACTAGGACTAGGCATGCCCGAAAATTGAGAAATTACACGCTGGGCCGGGCAAATGGCTGAGCGAATTGATTTTGCTGCAAGGACCTCCATGCTGCTCCATGCTCCGCGAATCCTGGCCAAGGGCTGCGCTAAAAACTCATTTCTCAAGTGAACTCGTCGAGCAGTTTTTGTTTTGTTTTAAGGTCCTGCAATTTATTGGCTCTTTTTATGGCCCTTGGCGTTACATATTGATTTTGTTAATCCATTGGAACTACCGGAATTTGTGGGGGTTGAAATATAAACAAAGAGGTTACAGGAATCTGTAAAAAACAAAACATTTCCCCAGACTTTAATTAAAGGCAGATAAGATTAGGGCTTTATGGGGGCTCGTTTTTGTGTGGCCTTAATCGCAGCTCATAAATTCAGTTCTAGCAATCAAAATCTTTAGGGGTTATCATATAACTATTAATTTCTTTCCAGTATCTTTCCATAGCTGGGAACTTAAGGGGTTTGCTAATCGGTTAGAATCAGTCGAGACGTGATTTCAGGTTTGCTAAACTAAGATCTCAACTTCATCAGCTGATTACAATACAACTAACATAGTAATTAACTAATAATTAATCTAGTCACACATTAATTACTAGACTAGTTAATATAGATCCTTAACAACCTGATAATGTAGTTTATTGTCTGTAATAATATTGTTTTTAATCAAATTGATTCTGTTTAATTTATATTCATAAATAAAACGAACAAGTATTAGCACTACTTTAATTTTTCAATGCATTTTAGAGCCTTTTTTTCAACCACAACCTTTAATAACTTTTTAGATCTATGTATATTATTGACAATTTATCTATCTTGTATAGTATCTATCTTGATATAAATTATATTAATATATATATATATATAAAATTAATAATTCCCAGCTCTTTCTGTTAAACATGATCTATTTATTTATTTGCTTTATATGCTTCTTTAGTAAGATATGCCGGTGTGGTCTCGGATCCAGTCCAGGTAACTAGCCACTCGGGTGAATCCGGCGGGCTGGCCGGCCGTGCATCCCTCCCAGCTGCCGAAGGACACAATGCCCACGATGCGGTTGACGTCGTGGAGGACCAGGGGGCCGCCGGAGTCGCCGTTGCAGGAGGAGCGCCCTCCATCGGTGTTGATGCAGATGGTGCGGTCCGTCACATAGCTATCCCCATAGTAGTTCCGGCAGTCGTTGTTGTCCATGATCTGGACATCGACGCAGTTCAGGTAGTTGGACATGCCGCTGTTGTTGTCGGTGTGACCCCAGCCGGAGGCCAGTGCCCACCAGCCAGCGTAGCTATTGTAGCGATCGTTGTAGCTGGGCAGCTCCACCTTGTCGACCAGGCTCCAGAAGTCCACGTGCGGTATGCGGATGAGGGCGATGTCGTTGTTCAGGAAGTCGTTCCAGTCCGGATGCTGGATCATGTCGCTGCGGCTCACCCAGTGCGTGTACTGGGCCTCGTGCCGGAAGCTGGCCCCGAAGTAGATCAGCACATGGTTGGCGGTGTTCGTGCAGTGGGCGGCGGTCAGGACCCAGGTGTGGCCAATGATGGAGCCACTGCACCAGTGGGTGCCGTCGTTGAAGCTCAGGCCCACTATGTAGGGCACCTTGCCCTCGTAGGCGGGATAGCCGTTGGTGATGCGACCATCGATCTGGCCGGCACGGGGCATGTCCTTCACGGGCACCGCCTTACCGGCGGAGGGAGGGGAGGGTAACACGCTGGCTTTGGCCACTGCCAGGCAGGCTAGAAAGACGAGGAACTTCATGATGGCTAAGTAGTCAGAGACTGCCGCTCCCTGACGGGCTTTGCCTCTTTATAGTGTTGCCTTATCGGCGGCCAACGGAAGTCAGCTAAATGTTTATTCCCACTAGTAAATTATAAAAAATATCGAAGATTTAAGGAGTCCCAAAAAGCAGACGATAAGCTATCAGGGGGGGTTTTAAAGTACACATGCACCAGGTATTGTTATAAACTGCGACTAAGTACACACATCACTAATGAGAGGTCAGTGAAGTCATGTATAAAATATATACATTTTCCCCATTATGATCCTTGAGCAGCTTGGGCTAGGACTTCTCCATTTGGTCACTCGAGTGTGTGTGCTGGCTGGGATCAATTTACGCCTGATTGCATCCATGGCCGGAGCTGGAGCCCATCAAATATTTGCCAAATTGATAATCATTTAATTATAACAAAGCACATGGCAAAATGCAACTGCTAACAGCAATTGTATCTCCCAGGACTGCTACAGCTGGTATGGGACTTGTGTACGCATGTCCTGCTGGGCGTTTGAGGATTCTACTATAGTGTGTGTGTATGGGTGTGTGTGTTTGCAATTATAATGGCCCTGGCCGCAATTGTGTTGCATACTTTGAGGCACAGTTCCTTGCCAGCTGCCGGCTACCCCGCTACCCAGCTACCCCCAACCCGAGCCTGCCATCAAATTACAAATGATGTAATGTCCCGGGGGGAAAATGGAACGGACGGAGAGACTGACTGGCGGTTGGACGGGGGGAGAGGGCGTGGGTGGAGGAGCTGCAGCTTTGTGGCCGGTGAACGGAAATAGAAACAGCTGCAAATGGCAGTTAGCTCGGTTCTCAGTTCTCAGTTCTCAGTTCTCCGATATATGTATATATATATATGTATGTATATGCATATGGGCTTATTTCACATGTGTGGCAGAAAAAAGCATTCCACTATGTCCCTCCCACACACACACACACACACGCTTATACAATTGACACTGGCTAATTGCAGTGGAAAGTCCACTAAATGCAGCCATAACCATGTTATTCAGATACCCTGGACAGGAAGGGGCAGCTGCGGGGCCAGGAAGCCCACGATGCTCGGCCAACGGAAGGAAAAGCTGGGAAATTACTAAGGGAAGTGGTAGCAAGCATCGGGGTTAATTATATGCAATATCTGGCTTCTTGGAGGGATCACAATGCCTTGGAGAATGTTACCAAAATGCACTTTGCCTAATCATAAAACTAACAAAACAAGCTAGAACCAAGTCAGTCTTGCATTTGACCATTAATCTCCCCTCTGATCAGGTTGGCCCTAAAAGGTACCACCGCCGTCGATTAATTATCCATCTAAATCACCAAGCTCGCAAGTTGTAGCGCTAATTAACAGGCCGAGAATAAATTACGAGCAGCAGGCACATTTCCAAAAATCCGTAGCGCACAAGTGTCATGGCCGGAGGCTGGGGGTTCCCCCCTCACCGTTCGAAACAATTAAATGCATTCCCCGGGCTGTCCGGCGAGGCCCACGCTGCGTATACGCAACGCAGAGCATGGAAAATTAGGCATGCTGCAGTCGGACTCGCATCCACTCGGAGAGTGCCACATTCGGCAATGCAGCCATGCCACATGCGACATGTTGCCAGCGTTTTAGACAATTTGTTATGCAAATTGCTTATTAACTTTATGACCGGCTCCGGCGACCAGCTCCACCTGGCCGCCCGGTACATTTTGAATTGTCAATTAGGTGCGGCCCAGCCCGATGCCCACCTGCCAGCGGTGGGTGGATTCCAAATAAAATTGTTGGCATTATTTAAACATAGACCGGAGCCATTTCATGTCATTTTATGACCACCAACCTGCCGAGGACGGCCATTAAACGGACATAATTGGCCCACGGCTTCGATTTTAATTTATGTTCAGTTCAGGAAGTACTGCTCACATTCCGGCTCCTGCCGCGACATTGCCTTTGCCTTTGCCTTTGCACCTGCTAATGACATTGGCTTTCTATCGACAGTGGCCTTTAGCTTAATTGAAAAATCTCATTTTGTTCCCACCTAAATGGCGGTGCAGCGTTATTTATGGCCGCGACTGGAAGCGGGCCAAATAGCCATCGAACCCACAGCGCCTCGACTCCTTCCCGGCATGATTTCCCCAACATGATTTATATAGTTTTAGTTTAATGATGTTTCTCAGTGTTCATAGAAAATTATCTAAAGCAGAAGAGGGGAATTAAATAAGGATATATTAGGAATTTATTTATAAAGAATATTTATTTAATAAGGTTCAAATATTAAGTAATAAATATTATTTAAAGACACTAACCCACTGTATATATGATTGATATAGTTTTAGTTTAATGATGTTTCTCAGAGTTCATAGAAAATTGTCTAAAGCAGAAGAGGGGAATTAAATAAGGATATAATAGGAATTTATTTATAAAGAATACTCTTTAATAAAGATCAAATATTAAGTAATAAATATTATTTAAAGTCACTAACCCACTTATTTATATGATTTATATGATTTATATAATTTTAGTTTAATGATGTTTCCCAGTGTTCATAGAAAATTATCTAAAGCAGAAGAGAGAAATTAAATACTGATAAATTAGGAACTTATTTATAAAGAATATTCTTTAATAAAGATCAAATTTAAAGTAATAAATATTATTTAAGGACACTAACCCACTATATATATGATTTATATAGTTTTAGTTTAATGATGTTTCTCAGTATTCATAGAAAATTGTCTAAGGCAGAAGAGAGAAATTAAATACTGATAAATTAGGAATTTATTTTTAAAGAATATTCCTTAATAAAGATCAAATATTAAGTAATAAATATTATTTAAAGAAACTAACCCACTTATTTATATGATTTATATAGTATAGTACTCACAGAATATTTTCTAAAGCAGAAGAGAGGAATTGAATAAGGATAGTTTAGGAGATTATTTGTAATGAATATTCCTTAGTAAGCTGAAAATATTAATTAATATATATTATTTAAATACATTAACCCAAAATATAATAAATATATATATATGTATAATATATATCTCTAAAATATATTAAAAGGAAATGTTTGCATTAATTTTGCGCAGATTTCTGGAACCATCCTACCTGCCTTATATTGGAAAAGCATTTCTGAAAAATACTTTGGCTAAAATGCAGTTTTAAATCCAATTGCGTAGCATATTTAAGTCAACTTTAAGTCTGCTACGATTTGCCCAGCTTAATTGCAGGTTACCTGAGAGATTGGCCAGCTTGTTGAAATGTCCTGGCACTGGCGCCCGTAAGTATGCAACAGCTAGCCAAAGTGGGCAACTACAAAGTAGCACAGGCCCCGAATACTTGTGTCTATCCTGCTGCCCCTTCGTGCTGTTTATGGATGCTGCTTGCTCTTGGCCACATTTGCCAGTCCCGTGCTGCGCGTCCTGCGTCCTGCCTCCTGCGTCCCGAGCTGAGCTCCCCCAGCGCACTCGTGTCTCGGACATGAATTACGTTTACCGACAATTAATTTCAAGTGAAAATGTGCTAAAACTTTTAATTGGGCAGTCAAGTGGCTGGCTGGCAGAGCAAGGGGCTAGGGGTAGGGGGTAGGGGATACTCTGCGAGAGACAGAGACCGAGACCGAGACGCAGAGCGCGGGCCGTAAGGAACCAGAGGGGGGGCGGCCATAAAAATGTCGACAACATGCCTGCAAAATGTTTCATTCCACCAATTTCGCTGCAGGTGCGCTCAGCGAGAATAACTTAAAATTTTAAGGTGCAACAGGACTGCATCGCCGGCTGGCTGGCTAGTAAAAGTCCCCCATAAACAATAGATCCCAAGGAGGCACTCCTTTTCTAAGAACAAAATAAAATAAAACATCCCTATCTCTAAAAATAAAGTAAATAAAACATCGCAGCTCTAAAAATATTTTTCCCTATAGGGGTATTATCTGTCTCCTGTTTTTTATCTGCAGTTATTTTTTCGGATAAATAAGGTAACGTTTAGACCTTTTTTTTAACCTAAAATAATATTAGTATATACAATAAATTCTACAATTGTTTTTTTCCAAATATATGCTTTTTAATCTAGACATTCAAATTAATTTGCATCATAAAGTTTAGCTAAAATTTGTATAATTTATTATAATATTATTTTATATTTGATTATAGTATTATTAATATTAATAATTGAAATAGCCCAAATTCATATATAAAAATGTATATTTCTTTCTAATAATTTTTACAATTGGTTTATTATTTATTAAATGGTATTAAACCAAAGTTTTGCAATTAATTATAATATACTATGATATATAATATATAATCATATACTATGATATATATTTTAAAATTATAATAATAGTTAAGTGTGTATTTCTTATTTAGAAAAAATGGGTTTTTATTTTATGAAGAATATACAAAATATGATTTTAATATTTCCAATAAAATACTAGGGTTAAGATTCAATAAAACCCTTTAATTTTATATAGTTTATTTTATGTAAGTCAATCTAGGAGTACTTATATATCACAATAGAAAAAATCATAGAAGCTTTGAGGAATTTGAAATATTAAAGAAAATGAAGTAAACTTACTTAGATACTTCCTAAACTTATCCTAGAATTAATGACTGTTTTGGGGTCTTCAAATTATTATTTATAAATATCTTACAGACTCATAATTAGGCTGCAGTATTGTATTTAAGCTGCCTTTCATTATACCCCTATCAGGCTTTCAAATACCCAATAAATTTCTTCAGTGCAGTTGCAATACCCCACGGTGACTAGGAACGAGTGACATGGAAATGACGTCCGCCAGGACAAGTTTTAGATGTGTGTGTGCCCGAAGGACATAATATGCAAATATACTTTGAATAACAGTCAGTTAAATTCGCTTCAATGTGTCACAATAGAAGCTGGCAAAGCGAGTGAGTGCGAGAAAGAGGGAAAAATAGGTCAGGGTCGCAGTTCGGCTTTCAGATAGACGGGCGATGGCTACTCCTGGCCAGGATGCACACGCTGGAACAGACCAAGCTGCCAGAACCAACTCACGTACAAAAACTATAGTTATTTCCACACAAAACAAACACAAATACCAGAAGCCGCAGCCTCAAGTGTGCACTTTTCCAAATGGCAATGGGAAAACCGATAGAACCCATTGGCGGCACATCGGAAAAGCGGAAAATGGAGCAGCAGGTGAAGATGAATCGGACGTGGAAGCAGGACAGGTACAAATCTGCACAAACAACGGCATACTCACAGGCAGCTGCAGTAACAATAACAATTCAATCAAATGTTCTCCTATGGAAATCTTCGAAGGGAAACAAACAACAGCCAAGGGCGAAGGGGGATCCCATGGCTGGAGGAGCAGGAAAAGGCTAAGAGCGGGCAAACATGTTTTGATTAAAATTAGTTGCATTTTCCACACAGGCGAGCTTTTCTCTCAGCTCCGAGAGCTCTCTTTGCGATTGCGCAGAGGAAAGTGTCCCAATTTAACCGCAAGTCGTCGGAGAAGGAGAACTTGAGATAGATAAACCCAAGGCGGGGAAATTGCTATGTTTCTCACAGGAGAGGTTGGGAATCAAATAGCTTAAAATAATATTAGTAATATTTATTTTTCAAAGTACTATAGTACAACATGTCGTATGATTAATATGGCAGGAAGTGCAGTTTAGCATGTCTTGAAATAAATCCTTTAAATTAATCAAATAGCTTAAAATAATGTTAATAATATTTATTTTTCCAATTACTAGAGCACTAAATAAAGTTCTGCAATAGCTTCAGAAGTTCAACATGTCGTATGATTAATATGGCAGGAAGTTCAGCTTAGCATGTCTTGAAATAAATCCTTTAAGTTAACCAAATAGCTTAGAATCATATTAATAATATTTATTTTTGCAAATACTAAAGCACTAAATAAAGTTCTGCAATAGCTTCAGAAGTACAACATGTCGTATGATTAATATGGCGGGGAGAGCAGCTTAGCATGTCTGGAAATAAATCCATTATATTAAAAAAAAAAGGTAAAAGAGAAAGATTTACAAATAATAAAAATAGGGGCAATCCTTTTTAAAAGGTAAATAAATATGATTCAAGGCTTAGACTTAGTATGCCTTGTCTTTACTTTCAAAGCCAAAACTTAAAGAAAACAATGCCAATCGAGTTTTACAGGAACACAAAGACAAACACCTGGTTTTTTGTACTTTTTTGTAAGGTAATTCTACAAATTTCATAACTATCATATCTATATTTGATTCAAATTAAATAAATAAATACATTTATTGAATCAAGGGCTAGCACTGAGATGATTGGGAAGGGCAAGGAGCAAGGATTGCGGCGCAAGGAGGAAACCACTGTGAACATTATGATCATTACCCAGGAACGCCTATATCCCGCCTTCATCATGGGGGCTGCCAGCCGCCTCTACGCCCTGCGCTACATATCTAGGATACGTTTCGTGGATCTCTCCTAGACAGTCCATCTATAACTTCCATATATTTTCTGTTGTGTACATAACGACGTATTAATATGCCCGCTTGTGGCGCAAAGTTCGTGCATTTTATTTGTTAAGTTTGGTACTTGCAACACGTGCGGCATTAGATGGCTATATAGTAGTGCCACTGATGCCTATCAAATGGCTGCCGCTGTTGTTCTTCCCGGCAGAGGGGAGGGGGCAGGAGCGTGTGCATTTTCACAGCCATTTGAACTTGGCAACACTCGCAGTTCGCAAAATGTGCAACATGGCGTAAAGAATTCTTGTTAAGCGCAGCAGTTAGCCTTGCCGAGGCGGCACCAGACCCGCCTGAAAAACTTTGCTCTGCCACTACGCTACATACATGTGTATATAATCTGCCGACTGAATATATATTTATTACACGAAGCCATGTCGGCGTAATCAGCGCAGGACTTGATTGCTAAAAAATCATCTGATATCCTTATTAACTTTATTAAGCTTTATTTACAGCCCAAAAGCGAAATAACCACCATTTAACATCAATTTTCATTTGATTTCTGACACTGCAGCATGTACTTTATGTATCCATTTAAGCATTATCAAGTCAATTACACATATTACCAATTTAATTTGAATATTGAGGCTTTAAATGGTTGCTTAAAGCTTAATATTCAGGTAAAAATGTTTGTTTAATTAAGTAATATTTTTTTCCACGAAAAACTTACTAAATGTGAAGTATACAAGTTAACATACTTATGGGTTCCTTCAAAATACCTGGAATTATACCCGAACGATCTGAGAAAACATTTCAACTGACACAGACCTTAAAAAACTCTTTATTAAAGACATTAGAATATACTTCATTTTATAATGTATTTTATTTTATAATTAATATCTATATTAAAGAAATAAAATGAAATAAGTTTTTACACACAGCTTTTAATTTCTTGATCTGAGATAATATTTTCTTAAGCGTAAAAACAAATTGTAATATTTTATAAATAAGTTTGCTACATAATACCTCGATCTTTACTTTTAATTTCAGCTTTAAAATACAAAATATTAAAAAAAATTCGGTACATTTTGTATTTAAAGCAGATTTTATTTATAGTACATATATGATATATTAATTTAATCAATCTCGAGTCATTTAATATTAGTAAAATTACATTAAGTCCACCATTATAAAAATACAAAATATTAAACAAAAAGGTACATTTTGTATTTAATGCATATTATATTATATTCTTTCAGTTTTAAGCCTTTAAATATTGATAAACTCCTTTAAATCCATTTAATTTGTAAGATATAAGCGCCAAGGACATATCACATCAAAGGAGCTTTCAATGCCAACAAAAGTGACTGGATTTGCCTGCAAATCTAAAGTAGAGCGAGAACTTTCTCTTTGAAGGACACGCCATCCCAGTGACATAGACGGGTTGTCAATCTCAGTCCAGCGCCCCTCGTCCTTCGTCCTTCGCACGCCGTACGCCGTTCACTGTTCGCTGAAGCGTAAAGCGGAAATCAGACGCCATATCAGGCGGACATGTTCGACAAGACCGAGGCGGAAATGGAGCGCTGGGCAAAAACAACGAGGCCAAAGTATTTTCGATTACGACATGGACTAGGTAAATATGCCAGCAAATGTAATCGCCAGTTGCTGAAGGCGACTTGGGCCAATAAAGCGCTGCCAGGCCCTCATCATGCATGGATCAGGCTCTCATCTGAAATGGAGATGTAACCGAAGTCAGATGGGGACTCACGTCAAAATCGATTCGGAAGCTGCAGCGAAAAATGCAAATGTTTGCCAAAGCAAGAGGTCGGAGCCTCTGCCAGATGGAAATTCCCATTTGACTAAGTTTCGATTTGTCAAATGCATCAAACGGAGGGAACAACAGTCACGCAGCATACGCAAATGGCACAGCAGCAGCTCCACTTGTGGATACACAGATGCAGATACTTTTGCCGGGCACAGATACATCTGCACCGAGTGCGTTTCGGTTCGAGTTTCGCTCCGATTCGGTCTCAAATGCTGGATGTACATTCTATGTATATCACGTACATATAATAATCGAAAGGGTATTATCACAAAAGTAATAAAAAACGAAAAGAAGCTCCTAAACCCTTTTTTTGGCTAATTTTTTACTTTCCTAAATTATAAGCGACAATAAGTATTAATTAATAAATAAAGAGGCAATTAAACAAATTTATTAATTGAGAGAACTTCTTTGGGATGTCAACCAAGATAGGTGGCTTACAAAATAATACTTTCCAAGACTATAAAAAAAGGAATTTATTACAACAGGAACTCTTTCAAGTTGGCGCTCAGGATACCCAATAGCTGGATGTACATTCTATGTATATCAGGTACATATAATAATCGAAAGGGTATTATCACAAAAGTAATAAAAAACGAAAAGAAGAAGCTCCTAAACCCTTTTTTTGGCTAATTTTTTACTTTCCTAAATTATAAGCGACAATAAGTATTAATTAATAAATAAAGAGGCAATTAAACAAATTTATTAATTGAGAGAACTTCTTTGGGATGTCAACCAAGATAGGTGGCTTACAAAATAATACTTTCCAAGACTATAAAAAAAGGAATTTATTACAACAGGAACTCTTTCAAGTTGGCGCTCAGGATACCCAATAGCTGGATGTACATTCTATGTATATCAGGTACATATAATAATCGAAAGGGTATTATCACAAAAGTAATAAAAAACGAAAAGAAGAAGCTCCTAAACCCTTTTTTTGGCTAATTTTTTACTTTCCTAAATTATAAGCGACAATAAGTATTAATTAATAAATAAAGAGGCAATTAAACAAATTTATTAATTGAGAGAACTTCTTTGGGATGTCAACCAAGATAGGTGGCTTACAAAATAATACTTTCCAAGACTATAAAAAAAAAAGGAATTTATTACAACAGGAACTCTTTCAAGTTGGCGCCCAGGATACCCAATAGCTGGATGTACATTCTATGTATATCAGGTACCCTTTTTTTGGCTAATTTTTTACTTTCCTAAATTATAAGCGACAATAAGTATTAAATAATAAATAAAGAGGCAATTAAACAAAAGACCAGATAAAATAAATAAAAAAAATAAAATAAAAACAACGACAAGAAAATATTAACCCTTGAACACTTTGAACATTTCAAGAAAAATATATAAAAAATAAGCGGCACAGTATAAATTAAAAATATATTAAGTAGTAAGTAAAATAAAAAAGAGACCTCCGTACTGGTCAACGACTTGAAAACGAATAAGTTCCTTGCTAGGTTGAGATGATAATTTAAGTCTATATATAAAAGTCAAGGCCTACTTGATAGCAATTTGCAAAGCAGAGTTTCTTTGGATATAGGAATTATTATCGATTTCCGATTTCTTTCAAATCACTCGTGTTGAGATTTTGTGTGACACTATTTAATTATCGATATTAATCAACACTGTTTGATTTTGTAAGGCGAATACTAGGAGAGTTAGAAAAAGGGTTGGTGTAATTAAAAGAAAAATAATAATGTTACAAAATATAGTATACAATTTATTGTTTCTTCTTAGAAAAGCAATGACTAATGGGAATATATTTTACGATTTACTTAAATGAGAAGTAGCTATTTAGTTTAATAATTAATTAATAAACTCGCAACTCTTAGAATTACAAAGAGCTATCTACGCTCGAATAAATCCAAACTTTTGTATAGATTTTCAATGCCCGAGTGCCTTAATTTCTACTCGTCTATATATATCTGTTGCTCGCATTGGCTCGGTAATGCGGTTGTTGACCCATTCAAAGCCAGTCAATACGATTCGCTCCTTAATGCTGACATTTTTATCTGCAATATTCTTCCCCTTGCGGGACGAGTGAGACTGTCTGTCATTCGAAATCCATTGAGCGTGACATATGAGTATGAAATTCTAGGATATGCTTTGCTCCAGCTCCCTCTCCCCCTCTGTCAGTGTCTGACAAGGTCTATTAATTTTATTAGTGCCATCGCACACAGCGGAAGTTTATAATTCTTACTCCTTTTTGCCAGCACAATATTCTTTTTGAGGCAAAATTGTCATTTGGTTTGTGCAAGCCTTGAGTTGCATGATAAAAAAATTGCAATAAATTCTAGACATTCTTCAGTGGCAAAAAATGAACCAAGCAAGACATTTTCTCAAAGGGTTTTTTCCGCCAGGAAGTACTTTTCGTTGAGGCTTGCAGCTTTAACCCCAAAACCAGCTACGTTTAGCCTCTTTTTGCCCAGGAGAATGGCAAGTTTGGAAAAGTGTAGCACACTCATATTGTATGATTTATTTGTTGCATTAGTGAATGTCGCTGGCAGCAGGAGCTGCTTTCTGCCTGCTGGCCACTTCAGAGTGTCTGGACCTCCCTAGAGCGCCTAGAGGTATGCAATGCTCACTTGTTTTATAAATGGCCTAAAACTGAGGGCTTAGCTAAAAAATAATAATAAAGATTATATATTTATGGTATATAAAACATCACTTGTATCGTAAAAACTACCACTTTTTAAGCCTCTAGCTTGCATACTAATTTACTAACAGATTTTCTTTTCCTTAGGTAAAAATTCGAAGGTAAACCACATATTTTCTTACGTGTATCCTTTAAAAATAGCTTAAAAAACAGCTAAAAATCCTGTTGCAACCTGCAACAACATTTGGCCAACAGGACATTAAGTACTCTCTTTTTAATGCTGTAAAATGCACAAAGTTGTCGTCGGGGGGAACAGCCAACACAGACATTGGCGCAAATAGACACGGGCACAGTGGGGCAACGCTGCTACAGTAAACACTGCAGCGAGTGGAATGCGGCGAGGCGTGCTAATTGTGTCATTTACATCGGCAAACAAGCGCAAGCGAACAAGTCAAAGGCTCAAACAAATTAATGCGGCTGGGCGCACCTGTTCGAGCTCTTTACACAGGTTAATTAATGGCGACCAGAGACCGAGCAGAGAACTGGTAAGATATGCAAATGTGTAAATGGAAAGCAAATTAAAAAAAAGAGAAAAAAATCTTGTCAGAAGTGGGATTCGAACCCACGCCTACAGAGTAGACTGCGACCTGAACGCAGCGCCTTAGACCACTCGGCCATCCTGACAGCTGATCGTCATCCATCCCAAACGGCACCCGGACAGAAAGCAGCTATTGAGATCGAAAGCTTCTAGGCTAACACTGATCTAGCCGAAAGCTTTCGCTAAGCATGGGGAAAGTTCTAAGCAAAAAGCTGTTACTGACCACTTTCTCTATAAAATCTCTAAAAGATCTTGAAATATTATAATAAACCTATGACCTTAAAAATAAAGTATAATTAGAATGAGCAGAAGTGAAAGTATTCATTCTTTCCCGAAGAATTCTTAAATCCTAATCCCAGTTCTTCTTTAGAAGTGCCCTTTCCACCATTAACTAAAATGTTGCATAAGAATTCTGTATGAATTTACCAAATACAAAAATCATTATAGTTTATTATATATATTAATGAATTTAAATTAAAAAATAATAATAGTGTTAAGCCATGATTAATACTTTAACTCCATCTAATAACTTTGTTGACTCTCTAATCTCGGATAACTAACATTACAGCCCCCTAAAATATCAAGCAGTCTTCAATTAAAACTAGAAAATAGTTTTCATTTATTGATTTATCCAGTATTTCATACGATCAAAAATATAGTAATGCAGTGATACTTATTCGTAATAATTGTCTTAAATGTTTATTTGCTCTTTGTAACTCTTTTCTCGTTATTACAATAATGTATTTATAATCAACAGAGTGATAGTGGTTCAATGTCGGTTTTGAGGAGAATCAAGGTACCGCTGACACACTTCTAGCCCGTCTTGATTGAGAATCTGTGTTTTTTATTATAAATTGAAATTTATTTAAAAGAAGAAACGCAACGTTTCCCCACACAAAAAATTGCTAAACGTTTCCTAAATATACAATAGTTTAACTAAAAATATGACTACAATTTATTCAAAAAGTTTCTTGCACATCTCTAAAACAAATATGTTTTGTGTTTGTATATATTTTAGGCATTTTTTTTGGCCTTCTCATTGTTTTTAATAATTTTGTTTTTTTTTAGTACTAAGTCTTTCATTTGTTGCATTTGAATTTTGACTTTTCTCGTTATGTGTTATTAAAAATTCATTTGATGTGAGATTTAACTAAATTGAGCTAAAATATATATTTTACATTATTTGCCTTTTTTTTTGTAACTTTTTCTGCCATTGTGTATTATTAAAAATAATTTTTGGATGGTTTCACTTGTGTTTTTAAATGTAACTCTTACTTTTGCGCCAAAAATAAAAGCCTTTCCAGGGAAATCCCATATCTTTCTTTTTATGTTCTGTTTTTGTTTGCTTTTAATTCATAATCAAGTCATTTTCCTTTGTGTGTTTGCTACAATTCTTCATTCAATTACTTCAGGGATCTTTCATACATTAAACTTAGCATAGAGAAGTACACTAGATATTAGATTTAATATACACATATATGCATGTATGTATATAGATGTGTGTTGTGTGTATATATATCGTATGTACATAATTAATAGGCAACCACTTAAGCATACTATAAAAATAAGTATTGTTTATGCAATATTCATTTGCCACAAAATAAATGTACTAAAAACCGAAAAAAACTGTACATTATACAAGTATTCATTCTGATCTGATCGGCATTCAGTTATCATTATTATTATTATTATCCTTATCATTATCCTTGTCAATCTGTTCAACAGCTTCATCGTTCTAAGCACATGCACAGCGCATTCATTTTGTTTCCAAACCAAAACCCAGCTTCAGACTGTCTTGCCAACAAAACGTCAAAGAACTTTTATTTATTAGGATGATGAGAAAAACGAGGAATTTTGAAAATGCTAGCAAACAAAGGGACACAGGAAACCAATTCGGGAAATGAGAGAACTTTCTATTATAACATGCACATGCACGTGATGTTTTGGTTTGGCTTTCAGATCGTTTAGGAGTTAAGCTAGTTTGGTTTTGGACTCGGACTCGTACTCTGACCCGGTATGCATGCTCATGTCGTGTGGGGTGCGTGCTACTAAATCGCCATTAGTAGACACTAGCATCATTGCTACTGCTGCTGCGCCACTAATGTAGTTGTCTCCGTGTTGTTGTTGTTTTTGTTGTTGTTGTTATCGGTACTGCATCTGTTATCTTTCTGGCTTAGTACATTGACTTTCATGAGGCGTACATGCGGTTAATATCATGCTGATATCTGTCCTGAATATCCTTTCGCTTCAGCTTGAAGGCGGCCGTTACCAGTCCCATGTCCGGAGACCAGACCTCCTTGCACAGCGTGATGGCGGCGGGCACCTCGTATTTTTGCAACTTGCCTGCATAATCAAATATATTGATTTATATTATGTATCCTTGATAAAATATATTCCTTTTAAAAAGCTTACATTTCCGCGAATGCTCGGCAATCTCCTTGAGTATAGCCTTCTCGATGACGGCCGATGAGCACAGCTCCTCGTAGGTCTTGTCCGCCAGTCCATGCTTCTCGGCCAGCTCTTCTAGGTGCTTCTGGTTGGGCACGACCAGCGCCACAGTGTACTGCTTTGTGGGATCGCCGTACACGCAAATGTTCTCAATTATGCCGCATGTCTTCAGTTCCGACTCAACCTTTCCCAGAGAGACGTATTCGCCGGCCTGCAGCTTAACCAGATCCTTCTTACGATCTGTAGAAAATAACGTTTTAATTATCATTTTATAAGCATAAATTCTTGTTGAAAACTTACCAATGATCTTAAGTACGCCATCGGTTTGGACTTCACCAATGTCACCGGTTTTGAACCATCGCCGTCCGTCCTCCTCGAAGAAGTCCTCGTTGGTCTTACCGGGCAGCTTGTAATAGCCTTGGGAGACACAATCGCCGCCAATGAGCACCTCACCCTGCGGATATGGCTTGTTGGTGACACGATAGTTGCCCTCTTCCCAGTTGACCAATCGAATATCGCAGACGGTTAGGGGGCCACCAGTGCGTCCATAGGTCATATCGCGATCTACAATTGGCAATTAAGTCAGTTCACTTTCACAGGAGCTCTCTTTTGAACACTTACAATCCATAACTGTGGCTCCCGACGACGTCTCGGTGAGACCATAACCCTGAATGAGCTCCAGGCACAGGCAGGTCTTGATCTGCTCATGAGTGTCCGCAGACAGAGGCGCTCCACCGGACATAATAATGCGCACCCTGCCGCCCATCAGCTTGGCCACCTTCTTGAAGACCAATCTGCAAGGGAATGAAAGATTTAGTTACCAACTCATGACCAATGAAAGTGCAATCCCTTCTTACTTGTCAATCAGAGGCGTCTTGTAGCCACGCTGCACCCACTTGACTTTGTACTGGTAGAGGAATTTGAAGAGCGATTTCCTGAACGGCGAGCCCGAGTTGACCTTGTCGTTGATGCCCTTGGAGATGCGGTCGAGTATCAGCGGCACCGAAGTCATGCAGGTGGGCTTCAGCACGGTGGCGTCACCACTGCATCCGCGCTTGATCTTGCTGCTGGTGTCGATCAGGGTCAAGGGGGTCGAGTAGCCAATGGGCACGCCGGTCATCAGGCACACACTCTCCGCAACCAGTTCGAAAACGTGAGCCAAAGGCAGGAATCCAATGAGCACATCGTCGGGATAGATGGGCACCATGTCACAAAAGCCCTTCATCGTGGCAATGCAGTTCTTGTGCGACAACAGGACACCCTTGGGTGTGCCCGTGGAGCCGGAGGTGTACATAATAATCGCAATATCATCGCCCTTGGGTGGCACGTTCTCTGTGAGTAAAGAAGAGAAGAAATTAATTCAAAAGTCAACCAGCTAAGCAAGCTAACCCCTCACAGTCATCTCTACTCGGTTTTCAAGCTAATAACGAATTGTATTTAACAAAATTTCCTAGGGTTAAGGTTTATTGTGATACTGTAGCCCCCCATTTTGGCCAAAAATAAACGCCTCAGAATGTCTGAGGTCCTTGAGGAGTTTATCACCCTAACGCCACTGACTTGTGTGCAACAGGTGAATGCCTTACTTGACGCAACATCGTCGAAACCGAGAAGCTGCAAAGTGTTCTATGCACTTTTCAGTGTCTACTGCGGAGTACTGGTATATCGGGCATATAGAACCTACTCTGCTACCCAAAAAAGCGGAGTTGGAGTTGCACAAAATTTGACTGAAAGTCTTCAGGTTGACAACAAAGTGGAGGAAACAATCGTAGCTGCGACTCCTAGCCATTTCAGTGAGCAGCTAGCCCCTGAAACCTCGCCGATCCTCTTGCAGCCCGCTGACTTTTCCAACACCGACATGCGGTAAGAATCGAATTCATTAAAGCATTCAAATTCTAATACCTAATACCTATGTTATACCCATCACTAAGGTGGCGTTATGGCCCTCAGACTGCAGCCGAATTCAAACAAGAGGAGGAAAACTTCCAAAAGACTAGTAATGAAAGCAACCAAGAGCCTGAGGTTGCCACAGCATCAGTGGGAACATCCACAAAGGGGAAAAGCCCTCGGACACATGGAGACAAACTCGAGGGGGATCCTGCCCAGACAACCTATCCCGTGGGATCTTAATAAATCTCAGGCTTCCAACGAAATTATTTGACATCAAATAAAGACGAAGGCTTCTTTTTAAGACTTACCGTATTTGCTGTCCTGGCCGGATTTGATCACCTGGTTAAATGGCAAGATCTTGACCCCGCTCTTGAAGCCAGTGGTCTCCGTTTTGTGAAGCTGGTCCTCGATGTAAATGATGTTCTTCACCAGAGGGCACTTGTCCAGCAGGGTCTTGAACTTGGGCAGCAGATCGTGCGACGTGATGACCGTGGTGACCTCCGTTTCGGTGATGCCTGTGACAAGATTGAGTGTTAATTTCGGGAAACAGCAAATCTGCAAAAGGATGTACTTACAGTGGGCCACTCCATCATCGCCGAGGGTGGCGTAGACGGTCACAATGGGCATAGCCTGCTTGAAGCAACCGTGAGCTGCAATCATCCATTCGGCTCGCGTCTCGGCAAAGATGACAATATTCTCTCGCGGTTTCTGGCCAAGTTCACGCAGACCTCGCCCAAAGCTAGCTGCCGTGCGCTCCGCCTCGGTGAAGGTCTTCCATTTGTAATCGCCCAGATTGTACTTCTTGAAGACACGTCCGTTTTGCTGCACCTCATCCTCCTCGCTGAGGATCTGACGGGTGCCCAGGCAGCGCTTCGAGGTATACGTCTTGGCCACATAGTTGAAGACCTTCTCCAGCGTATCGATGTTCTCCTGCAGCATCTTCACGTGGACATCACGCGGCGGGTCCGTTGTCCGGTAGGTCAGCTCATTGTCATCGTTCTTCACGACCTTTGCCTGAAAGCATAAGTGTGGCGATTAGTTTAATCTCGTGTCAGGGGGGCTGCGCGCGATTTGCCAAAAAATAATCAACGCCAGATTAGGGGAGGAGGTGGACCACATAGTAGAGTCGACAGAGAGAGAGATAACAGACATGTGAGTTTATATTTGAATTTGAGGGTTTGGCAAGGTGAGGGCCACAACTCGGGAGATCATGTTTCGTGGACCAACACCAAAGGTAGAATCTCCGAACGGGGGAGTCCAACAACGGAGTACGATCACCAGTCCTTTGGAACATTTATAGTGCGTGTATGTGTGTGTGTGTGTGGTATGGGGGTGCCCCAGTGTGTGGTGTCGCGTAGTGTAGTGTACGTTCCATAACAAATATTATTACTAAGGGTATTAAAAACACATTTGCAAAAATTAAACCTCAATGTCATCCGGCGCGTACTTGGACTCATCGACCAACATTTTGTCGTTTATTAGCTTGGCCTGTAGAGGAAGGAGGAGTTGAGATGAGAAGTTTAGGCATGGCTGCGGAATTAGGGATTTGCTGGGTCAGGATCCGGTTCCATTTAGTTGCCCTTGAGTTTTTTAGCGAATATATGGATTATAAACTTTATTGCAAGGTTCTCATTGAATTTATGATGCACGTAGGTTGTAGTTCCCGACGTTGGCATATAACCCTTCTTACCCCAGAAACCTTATCTTTTGTACCGACTGAAAAAGTCAACTAAAATCGCTCCATTTAGATAATGAAGCCCGTCAGATATCACAACAAAGTTCCTCGGCTGCGACTTTCCAAAGCGTGTTTTGTAGCTGGAAAAATATATATCTATCCTAGAGCTAACGATCTAAACATTCCAGGGAATGTTACCAATCTAAAACTCTTTGATATATGAGTATATTTTACTAACTCCCTACATGACTCAAAGGTTCGTAATCTCGTTCCGGGAACTCTGAACTTCCACGAACAAATCACTTGCATTATTTTCAAGCTGCACAATTTTCTTATCAGGACCACCTGCGTTGGGTATATATGGCCTGACACAACCTGTGCAATTATCATGATTTCGGGTACCAATATATTCGCAAAAGCAAGGAAATCGTTTTGGCTAATTGTCGCATAAAAGAGCGAATCCCTGATAAAGACAAAAAGGCCGCTCGGAGCGCGGATAGATAGGAAAAAGTGGACCTGGTCAATAAATCAAAAGTCGTCAGGCCCACACATACTAGAGATTAATAATAATAAAAAAGACTGAAGACTGAAGCAATAGAGAAGCTCGAAAGAGAAACAGGTGCCAGTGGTGCCTGGCAGAAAGTTTCAAGGTGAAGAACAAGGGCCGAGGAAAATGAAAAGTTAAATCTAGCTGATAGCGGATGTGTATGGTTTTTCAAACAAATATATATTATATAAATATAACTGTAGCATGCGATTGTAGCCGCCGAGTAGTAGTAGTAGCCAGATCTATGTACTTTGGAACGACCCAGTGCAAAGTCGAAAGTATTTCAACTGAACAGCACACGATTCTAGAGATAGTTACACCGTCGTGGGTAGACCTTCGCTTTCCGCCAGCAAAATATAGTCAAGGGACTGGACTCTACGCGGAACCGCAAACACTCACCTTCACCCGGCGCGAGTCCTGCCGGCGCTTCCAGGGTTTTTGGAACACCAGATAGACCGGCAGCGTGATGATGTCGTACATGAAGGCGATCGCCTTGATCGCGCCAATTGCGCTCTGCACCCAGAAGCTGTCCATTCTGTAAAAGAAAAGGCAATAAAAAATACAAATTAGTGACCGGCCAATTGGTTATGGTAATTTTTTGAGCACAATCAGAAGTGCAGCTAGAGCTATTGGCTTTCCCACACATCAAGTATACGCCCGATCGGCTCCCAATGCACCCACCCACTCGATGCGGCGCTGTCGCAAGCCGAAAACCAACTGATATCACCGCCTGCCGCTGCCGCCGCTGGTTAGCAGGTCTTGCAGGTCCGAAAGCGGAAAAAGGGGTTGCCACTCTCCGCGTTCCGCTCAATTCGCTTCTCGGTTCTCGCTCAGAAAACGCTTTCGGAATAGAAGCGATAACGCTTTGAGAGCAGCCCCGCCGCACTGGAAGGGGTACGGTTCGGCCGTTTTTTATCAACCCGAGATTGCCTGGCCGTAACGATCGGAGGCGATTCCCTCAAGAAGGGGCTATGTGTAATGGAAGTGTGGGTCTAGTGCTCAACTGGGCTAATTTAAAACTACTTCCAACTGGATTTGGTTTCTGAGTGGACCATTATGTGTGTCACAAATCAAGGATGTAGGCCATATTTCATTAATCATCGATCGAGTAATCTTTACGGTGTAAAATAGTTGACATAATCAAATCTAAATTTATGGTGCGTTCTATTTTACAAAGTTTACATGAGCAAAGTCTCATTTTTGGTTAGTCAGTTGTTAAAAAAAGAGTAGAGTTCGCTTAGCTAGTTCCTCGTCACTGTTATCTATATGTACTTCACATTTTCACTTATCAAAAATGCCCAAAAATATCGCAGGTCTCACGTCTTTTTCAGCAGTTCCATTTTTAATAAGACTCCCGCCAAACTGACAAGCTCTTATCACTTTTTTTTTTATTTTTATTTATAATTAAATTTAGGGAAAGAACTAATGCCAAATATTTTAAAGAATATTTTTCTTTATTAAAATTTTGATCGCTTGACCCCAGGACACTAGATAAACGTATCATTGCCATTTTTAATTAATTAAAACAATTTGAAATTTATTAATATTCAATCTATTTATTAATCAATTCCCCATGTGCCTATTCGCTGATTTAATTGGCTCTGGTTTATCGCAACTCGGTGTTTGGTTTAATTTAAAAACTAGAAGCTATTAGGTAGTTGTTATTAAAGCGTGTCACGCTCGGCCGGGCCTATACTATATAGACGGGTTTTATATGTGCACTAGCGATCACATGGGTGGCCATTTCTATAATCCGCAAGAAGACTGCACCCTTGATAAAGCCATCGGGCGTGAGTCTAACTAGCTGATAAGCAAATCGATCGACAGCCTTGAACTTGGATTGCGTAATCGGGCATGACGTCAATTAAGCTCACGGGGGAGAAACTTTGGAAGGTTACTGCATGTCACTCGGAATTTTTTTAGCCGATAAAGTGCAATTCGAGAGAAGCTAATGAATGTTTTCTAAGAAAATCATATAAGTATTAAATAATGGTGGATAAGCCTCCAGCAATGTCGGTAACTCGCAGCAATACAGAATACTTCAAAGCTCTACAGTTTTTATACAATTTAGTTACAACTGGTTTACAAGACCATTTCAATTTTATCTGGAATTTATTATCATTTAGTAGTACTGAGCACTATGGTATTTAAAAATGCTATAAAAAACTGCTTTAAATTGCACTAATTATACTTTGACATATCAGAATACCAGTTGAGTGAATAGAAAATAGCACGAAGGGCTATGAGATATAGATATGGGAAAAAATATATAAAACTTGTAATATTTCATTATAAAAAGGTACTACTAAAAAATAGCTATTTAACGCACTGGTTTATGGTGCATACAGAGGCAGAGGCAGTGCACAAGAAGTTAGGGCTGTGGGCACCTCTGCTTTCAATACATCAGTATCCCAGAACTATTCTTTAAATCTGTACTCTTTGACTATAACTTAAACTAGAAAACCTCTGAATAATTAATCAATTTTGTCTATCCTTGGAGATGGTATGAAATGAATAATATCGAGTTTGAGGAAATTTGTCTAATATTGGCTTAAACACAGACTTGACTAACTTTAACTTCTTAAATGGCAGCTTATATCTTTTTTATTATATAGTCCACCATTTATTTATCTATTTTCTTTACCCAACACCAAAATATCCACCACCGAACAGCTAACACTAAGTGAAATACTAATGGAATACGATAAAGCAAACATAGAAATGTATAATTTAAACAAATATTTAATTCCTCTACTTACTGCGCATCATCTTCGATAAACATCTTGAGGCTGGTTTCTCTTGGTCCGTTTGTATTGGAGAGATCGGATCTCTGTAGAGCCTTGGATGATACTCCTCCGATTTAGCCTAGCTCTTATTTTTGGCAAGGACGAACAGACAATGGATGCAACAAGAAAAGGATGATGTCAGATGTTCCTCGCTATGTGTTGTTCTGTGTGTCGTTTTCACCTGCAACCGGAAATATAACGAATATATGCATTTTAATGTAGTGACAATGGGATAAGACGACAAAGTGAGGTAAAAGGGACAGCGAGGAAAGCGTTTACATTGGCTTAAATTAAGACAGTCTGCTGCAACCACAATTAAATGAATACCTTAAGCAAATCAATCACCAAAATTAATTAAATATATTATATATATTATATAAAATAATTGCACAAGAAGTCATTTTCCAATTAAGTTCTAAAAATATATAAGTAACCGAATGAAACGCAAATATTATTTCAATTAGGCAACATTAGTTCTCTGGCCTTCATAGATATTCTAATCAAATCATAAACGGAAAGCCAAACAAGTTTCTCTTACGTCTTGGGTTTTTTCTGGATAGATGCCAGGTATTTGCCGATATTATAGAAACAGAATGAAATAGAGATAATGTCAACAGAGAAAGGAGGATATATAGAGTAAGTTTAAAATTAGACTACGGTTAACATAAAAGACAAGCAAGAGCGAGGCTATTGCATAATCAGATTCTCTGCTCTCACTCTCACTCTCTCCTCTCCCGCTCTCTCTCTCTTCAGCGATGGTTCTTCCCATTTGTTATAATAGTGAATCGTTGCCATAGGTCGGGGACATCAATAGAACCACACAAATTCTTTGGCATTAATTAAAACAACTTACAGATAAACACCTTCAGCCTTTGCTTATCGTGGGGGCAGCGACCGAAGTCCAAACAAACAAAGGTTTATCCATCCAAAAGCGGATATCGGGTTGGGTTCTTTAGAATCTGCCGTCACTGATAAACAATAAGGAACACAGCCCAAAGTTCGGCCCTTATGTAATCACTAAAATGCCCCAAAAATCATGTGATATGCGAGTGATATAAAGTGTGCACAAATGTGAAACTCCACTTCAGTCGGCATCGGTGGAGTGCATCGAACTGGCCGGCCCCAAAATACAGATCTTCCGCTGGGATATACCTGGTATACCTCTGACATATGGCGAAAACCCGCCGCTGAAGACCCAAAAATCGTAAACGTGGTGAATACGTGTTTTGTTTGCGAAGAGAGAGAAATATGAAAACATAACGATAACAACCGCGAAAACAACAACAGAATTCGGCATTTAAATATTTGCAAAACACAGTCAGTTAGCAATACAATCTGCACAGTGGTCTAATAACTAAATTTATGTAGAGAAAGTATCAAAAAGAAGGAAATGTACAAAAACGTTGCCGAATTAAGACCTTAAGTACTAAGTACCCTAACTGTATGTTTTTTATTTCTAGGGTTTCGTAACTTGGCCTCAAAACTAAACACTAATTTTACATAGTTCAAGAACCACTGTGCAAAGTTCAAAGCCTTCGAATGGCGGAAACATGGGCGAAAGTTGTTTTGCGTCCATTGCAGGTTAATGAATGAAAAGTTAATGAAAATACTAAACGGTGCTTAGCTTAGATCCCCCTTTGATCGCACTCTTGAACCCGGAATTCAAAAGATATACTTCTAAGTGCTCAAAAAGGTATATACGCTCGCGCTTAAAACGAGATCGCTCGCAGTGGCGTGTTGGAGACAAAGGTTATGCCGGGGTGTTCTCTCAAACAACGAGACGTAATCACGGTCGGCTTGGAAACAATGAGGAAATTGTGCACATTAAGCCTGTGATTACTGTAATCCGCACTCTGGCCCCTCAGTTTGGGGCTGCTTTGAGAACTGATTGAATCAAATCTGATTCATAAAAGCCTTGGCGACGGTTAGATAACGCACACGCGTCGTATGCGTAATGTCTTACAACGGGCACTGTAAATCGTGCAAAGTTCATCAGCGATCGGACGGTGACACTTTGGACAATAAAACAACGAAAACATTGACCTTAAAAAAAGATGGCAATTAAAACCAAATTTTGCTAAAACAACATTTGTATATTTCGCAATATACGCAATGCATATTTATAGAGTGTAATTCTGTAGAGATATATTGATAAATTGCACTAATTATTTCGGGCACAACAATATGTTGGTATAGGTTTTAATAGGGGCAGATATTTTGATAAACATCCACTTAACTGCTTCGTTAAAATGCAATTTCCGAATGCGAGTTTCGGCAAACATACGATGTTTTTATATACTGTTATTAAATACACATCAGTATAATAAAGATAAAGATAACTTTATTGTATGTTAAAACGCAATTTCAAAATAAGAGCTCTGCTATATAAAGATTAGGTAAGCTTCAAAAGCTAATTCCTAAAGAACTTTGGAATGTTATGAGTTTACTAAATTTTAGGCTTAGGTTATTTTAGACTTAAATGCATGTCAGCTCTCCTTCCGCTAATTGCACATTACAACCAATTAATTGTAATTTTAGGGTGAAACTCGCCTAATTGCTTCTCCAAAAAAATAAACAATGGCTTGCATTAATTACAGCTGGCAAAGGTGGTAGTCACCTATAACTGTTTGTTGCTAAAGCACACAACAAGCTCTTTCCAATTTGGTATTGATAGCTATTATTATGCATTTTCCCGCTACTTTTGTGTACATTGCACAACAAACTGCCACCGGCTGGAAATCATTGAACAAACGAACGAACCCACGTTATGCTTGATTAAATCAGAAAATCAGCTGGAAAACAGAAATAGAGTAGGCTAGTTATTGAACTTGAAAGCACTTTAGTGTCTGGCTGTTTTTGCTGACTCTGGTGCAAAGACAAGTTGGCAAAAAGAGAGTTGCAATAAAAATCGGCTGTCAAAGTCCACGAACATGTTCTGCCCCAAGCTCCAAGTTTGCGTGAGGCATTACGAAATCGCCGAACAATGCCAAAAAATCAAGAGTGGAAGCTCTTTTTCCATTAATTGTACGTCGAGAATGGCAACAAAGAGAATAAATACGTAGTTAAAGATATCTATCTAGAACACGTCATCAGAAATGCCCCCCAAGCTGAGAGAAACGTGTCCACTTACGTGGTCTTAATTTTTACTTTATTTATGGTATATATATTTATCTCACTTTGTTGTGAAGTTGCGCAGTAAGTAGTGACTCAACTTGTGAGTTTACTGTTTGGTTAACGTGTTTTTTGGCTTCAGTTTTAAGCACCTGAAAGTTCAATTCTCACGCCATCAGATGGTATTTTGTTTACTATTCAAAATGCAGCAAGATCACTTGTATAAATATATACAATTGCCGCCCCGCCCCGGTTACTTGAACTTTGATCAAGGTGTCGAGTTGTCGAGATGGGAAATTGTAACGGGAAATTATTCATCAGCTGATTGCCTTGACATTGGAAGCGACGGCGACGGACGAAGTGCAAAAGTGAGAACGAGATATTTCTCTAGGGCCGCAGCCGTCGCAGGTGCTCATAATGGAAAATCCAAATTGAATTGCAACATTTGATTTATTTATTTCCATGCGGGTATTACGTGAGTGTCTGCTATATAGCCCTCTCCCTCGATCGGTCGAGAGCTTGTTCTCGGGACGAATAATGGGGTAACAAAATCATCGTATGACTGTGTCAAAGTCCAAAATAAAAATACTCTTTTTGCAGTCGCAGTGCACACATAAAAACCAGAAAGAAAATTACTCAAACGAGATTAAAAATAAAGACAAAAACAAAAACAGCACGGAAAGAAAAATTAACATAAACATGAGAATTAAAAGTAAACTATAATATCCATTGAGTTAATATTACAAGATTTTCTCGATTTTTAATTTTAAAACAAGATCATCTGGTTCCTGATGTTATCAATATATTTCCGTATTATTTAATTCTTTTAAGTGACATCTTTGTTAGTTTTAAATAACAATAAAACAGTAGCTTATGTTTGTAATTTTATGATTTATTTATAATGAGTATAAGTCAAAGTTTCGTATTGAAGTCTATGTACAAATTTCAACAAAGTTATACGTGTGAACATGGTATTATGGGATCAATGTTTTAGAAAAAATTATGCCTAGATTACATCAGAGCTAATCATATAAGTTATTTATAGTTCCATGTAATTTTTATATCTGTGATCTTCTACCACTTCAACTGATGGTTTTTAGTTATATAAAAATTCTCTCAGTGTGGCCCCAACAGCATCATCAAGTGAGAACAACTTTTTGCACGGGGCGTTGAATATTTCATTGAATGAAAACGAGAAAGAGTAACAAACATGCAAAACAAACAAACGCCAAATCGTGTGTATGGTGTGTTTCTGGTGTGGAGTGTGGGTGTGTGTTGGAGGCGAACTGAAAATAAATCTCATTATGGCCACAGAGAAAGAGAGAAAGAGCAAGAGAAAGATGGGGAGATACACCCACACACTCCCAGTGGGAAAGAAAGATCGAAAGCTCTCTTTTGCACTCGCTCATTTCTGAGTTCGCAGCCCGAATATATATATTCGAGATATGTAAATGGGTCTGTGTGAAAGTAAGGCAGTCGCGTAGCGCAGCGCTAAAATAAATGACCTAGACAAGCGTACTTATCTTTAGAGTGACCATCAACCGCAGAGCACGTGCTCGAGTGAAATTTTCCAGAGGAAAACAGTAAAGAAGAAAACAAACGGAACACAACACAGCTTTGGCAATGATCATGAGCAGTAGCTCCGTAAGCAAACGCAGAGCTGAAAGCCCGGTTTAATCGAAACCGGTTAGAAAATCTACCAAAGTCATGACTAAAACAAACACAAATAATGCTCATACGATGCAGGGGCTTACCTCGAAGGGGTTTAACTAAAGCTAGCTCTATCTAATATCTTATCGTAGTAAGTTCCCCCTTTTTAAGGGGAGTCTCTGTTCCAAACACTGAGGCACACACTACACACATACTTGTTTTTTCTAAACCAGCCAAACATAGAATTTTTATGTAAAAAAATTCGTTGGCATGACGACCAGAAATAGAAACAGGTACCAAATCAAAGTTTAAACAGTTAAAAACTACACTCTTTTGGAGAAATGACTATTTAATTTCTACCCACGATCATATTACCTTAAATTGAAATCCCTTCGATTTAGATGAATCAAAATCAAAGCAACCCCAACGAATCTGTAATTGCAAGCGGGAGAGAGACCGAGTAATAGAGAAGCAGCTGTTGCATTGGTCAAACTGAAAAGTAACGGTTAAGTTAAGCCCGGGCAAACTGCCAAGTCGGGGGTTGGGCAATAGGCCGATAACAGAATGTCACTTACAACTCGATATCCAGTGGCAGACGGTAAGGGGTGCCAATGGGCAGGGGAGGGTTCAGACTTCAGACGCCCAGACATCGCGTGACTATTTTTGACACAGAGCCCAACGAGTGAAATAGGGAAAGGCAGAGAGAGAGAGAAAGACAGCTGGGAAAAGGAAAAGAAAATCACCGACTGCAACTACACGGAAAAAAAATTATGATTTAAAATTAGAGTCTTTGAGAATTCGAATAACTAGTAATCCGAACAATTTATTATTTTTATTATTAAGAATAAAAATATTTTATAAAAAATGTTTTAAATGTTAAACGTTTTAAAATATATTTTTCGTCTTAGTAGATCTAAATGAACTTCAAGGAATCAACATTTTAAGGCCAATGGTCTATAAATATGACTAAAAAATATTTCCTTATACCAAATCGACTTAAAAATGATCACGCTTTTGCTGAGTGTAGCTTTATGAAAAAGTCACGAGGCGCCGGGCAAACGAGATGGCGCGGGGGTATTACACTGGGTTGGCTGGGTGGCAAGCGGCAATGTGGCACGTTTTCCTTGGTTATACCAGCTGAAAATCGTACGAGTTTCAGGGGAAATTTTGCCGCCGCCATGAAGCTTGAAACAAAGTACAAGAATAATGCGGCGAAGAGAGCGAGACAAGAGCGCAGCTGAGAGAGCCGGTTACAGGCGTGTGTGAGTGAGTATGAGTATGTACTGTACTGTACTGTAGGCTCAGACCGAAGAGTAACGAGCCAGAGAAAGAGAGAGCTAAAGCGAAAGAGTCCTAAAGTGTAGGGGCAAAATGCGATGTGAAAAGGTCAAAGAGCAAATTGTTTACATGATGACAACCGCACTGAGAGGAGGGCGTCGAAGTGGGCGGCCTGGCCATGAATGAAAACGGAGACCGGCAAACGCGGTGGATTTGCGGGAGGGGTCCTTGAGGGTGAAGTGAGCTGGTGTTGCAGGTAACTGAATAACGGGCGTTGTACCTCCCACATGATGTTCTATTTTTAGGCGCAATTTGATACCAATAAGCCGAATTTAATGAAGTCTCTTCTACAAACAGAAAACCCTTGAAACAGAAACGTCTTAGCTCTTAAGATTCTTGGGGAATATGTATAGTATCAGCATTAACTTTTATAACTTTTCGTGAATCGTGATATTTTTATTTTATTAGATTTTTAGATATACAGGGAAGCCACTGAGATCGCTGTGGAATCGAAATCACTCTTGTCCTTAAATATTTCCTTGTATACTATACAACCCCTTTTATCGAATACCGTTATCAAAGATTTCCAATTGATAGTTTATTTTATGAAGGATAAACTATCTTATTTATTATTATGATAACCAATCTAGTTTTCTGATATATCAATGTAAAAACCAATAGAGCTTACTGAGGAATAACTAGGTATTATTTTCATACAGTCCTTGCCAGTCATTTATAAATGGTATCTTAATTCTTTAAACTCAATGAACTTTGCTTTAGTGTATATAATTCTTGGCATATCATGGTGATTCTATCACTTTTGAAAGTTTCATATTACCTGGACTCGAGTGCACTTAACTCCACCACTTATCTGAAGATTATCTATTCCGACTGAGGTTTTAAACCACTGATGAACTTTTTGATATAGCTACCGGCAGTTTGCGAGTTCCAAGCGATATGGCGGTTGTTAAGTGCCGCCGTCTGAGGCTCGTTTCCGGCCACAGCACAAGCCGCGCCCTAGAAACAAAAGCGTGGCATGAAAAGTGCAGCCCACCCACTTTGAAAAGCCACCACCTCACTCCCACAAACCTGCACACACACCACCTCATCGCTCAGCTGGTCGCTAGGAATCAAAAACAGATGACGCACACGCACACCCATACAGATGACCCCGAACTGGAAGTCTCTGCTCTCCCCCTGGTGGCGTCCACAAACGCTACAGAAACTCGCATGATTTTCAGTTGGTATAACAGAGACCCAGAGACAAGGAGGGCTGTATCCAGCGGCAGACAAAGAGGGACGGCAGCGGAGAGATAACATGCGGTGGAGAGAGTTTGCGCAGAAGGCAGTTACAAGAAATTTACACGTGCAACCTGAGAGCAGGGGAAGTAGTCATCTGGAGAGAGAGAAAAACCGTTCGAGAGACAAAGGCAGAGAGAACGCCTGAGAGTCGCTTTGTTTATGTGCGTAGATTTTGAATGGAATAAGAAACCCTCTCCCCACGACGTCTAATTAGAATTTAAACTGCCTTGGGAAAGAATGCAATTAACAGGTTATAAAAATAACGGCACAGAAAGCCATTCATAACACAGTGAAGCCCTTCACACAACCCTTACTATTTTCGGAGAAGTGGAAAAAAAAACTATTAAATACTTGAACTGGGAACAAACGAAATATCTTTTCAACATTTTAATAGAAAAATATCTTAAATCTAATCAGGGGTGCCACAGAAATCGATATGGATTTAAAATCAATGAAAAAGATATACAAAATTGGTTCAATTGATTTCAAAGTATTTGATAACTAAATATTGACTAAATTTACATAAAATATGTAAAATATCTTCTATATTCCATCATTACTTTTTTGGTTTGTGATTTGCGTTGTTATTTTTTCTACGAAGTTCTAGGTAGTATTTCATAATTTATTGTAATTTACGCACTTTTATATGCTTATATGATAAGCTCTGAAGGTCTCGATTGTAAAGCATTCCGTTGATTTATGTTTTATTACAATATATGGGAATATATGTATATCATAAACGAAATTTTACTATGTTTAACCATTTAAAAATGTGATTTAATACAAATTATACCCTGATTTTGAAGCATTACTGAAGGTTGGTTAAATGGACTTTGTATTTAAGAATCCGAAGAATTACTTTTGTAATTTAATACTCTGAAATGCAATATAATGTCAATAATAACAGAAATCGAGTGGCGATGAAAGCCTTGTTTTTTCTAGCCAAATAAACAATCGATAAGCCAAAACAAACAAATGGCCAGCCATTGCATAAGCCAGAGTGCAGTTGCACTCTACGCTTTAGTGTCGAAATTGGGTCAACGGAAGACTGTTGATTCCAACCTCCTGGCCCCCAGAAATAAATCGTAAGCAACCTAAACTCATTAGGTAAATTGCCAGCGTCATTGATAAGGTGGCGTGACATTGCGAAAAACAATTAAAAAAAAGTAATAGTACAATAAAAAAAAACGAGGACAAGCCGGCAGCAGGGCGGGAGAGAGAGTGTAAGAGAGGGCAAAGAGAGCAGAGCTTAGACAGCTGGGAAAGAGAATAACGTGGGACTTAAACTTACCTTCGCCGGAGAAGAGCTGCTCGCTTCTCAGTTCTGGGGCGGCACAAGCGGGATGAGACGCACATGTAAGAATTCCAGAATAAAATACGAGAAAATCAGACAAACAGATAACCAAACGCAACAAATAAATCGTCGATTATATAAAATGACGTTTTGCCAATAAGAACGCACGCATACGCACACGCACAGGCACTACACAAACACAAGCGCACACACGTAATGCCAGCCAGCATAAAATGTTGCGTTGGCGTCAACACGTTTTTCCCCACACTCCTTCGCTTCGTTCTCGAAATTCTCTTCTCCTTCTCCGACTTTTTTTATATTTAGAGTGTACGTTGCGCTTTAATTGATAAAACTTTCGCAAAACTTTCACAAAACTGCACAATTGCCACACAAACACGAGGGGCACGTGTGTATGTGTGTATAAAGGTGGGTTTTTTGTGTGTGAGTGTTTTTATCACGCCACTCAGAAAGCACTTTTCTACTTACACACACACACTCGCTCACAACACGCTCAAGAGGTGTTTTCTTAAACTGCGTTTTAAGGTTGTTTCTTCTTTTTTAGACTAGTTTGGCGCCCGCATGAAAAAAGAACAGAAATTGCGACAAAGACGCGTGTGCACAACGTTCTGATTTACGCGCTACCGCAAAAGTATCTGGAGAAAGACCGTTTTTGATTTGGACTGTCGCCGTTACGTTTGTTGCTTCCTATATTTATAGGCTTCGCTCTCTTTTCCCTCGGACTACGCTCTCAGCGTTTAAAGCGAAGAGAGCGCCGCTCTCAGCCCAAGTAGAATTTCATGGCAGCTTTGCTGCCGTTTTCGCGTTTCGCTTTTGCCACGAGATTATTTGCCTTCTCCTTTCTCTCGCTCTCTTGAATTCGCTCACACACACACCTCTGCACGTTAAATGCCGATGATGTCTCATTCCGTACGTGTGCTCGTTGTTGTTGCTGCTGGCATTATTAACCGAATTTCGACTGCAATTGATTTTTGCAAAGCACCGGCCGTCCACTTACTCGCATGATGCCTTATCGCGCCACTTTTCGCTGTTTATTCGCACCTCTTCGCAATTCCAGGATTTATTCAGGCTTCGATAAACATTTTCAAGTTATTTTGTTTTTAAAATGAGCTGCGCAGTGCGCTCGTTTATAATGCTAAAATTTGTCAGAAACAGACTGGATTCTTCCCTCCTCGACAGATGGTCACACTTTGAACAAGACATAATCAATTATGTAGTGTACAAAACGTAATCGTTTTACATACTGAAAATGCGCCTGGCTGGATAAAATGGTGTGACCCTGAAATACCGAAATATATTGAAAATAATTTAGCCAAGACTTACACCTGGCGGCTCTTTGCCAGGAAGCTCCACTTCAATAAGACAACCTAGCAAAGCTAATTTTAAGGTATTTGTATTTGTTTATATAGCAAGGAATAAATTAATATAATAAATACATGAACATATTACTTTAAAACTTAAGGCCAGAGAAGTCGGATGAGTAATCAGGAAAATTCGTTAACTGGTCTGAACTTCTGAGTTGCCAGACTTGGCTAATGTTATAGCATGAGGCTGCCACCCTTTGTGATCAAGGTAACTGGTGTTGTAAAACCCTGAAAATGCAACGTTTATTTGAATTTCAAATTTAAACAAAATTCCTATAAAAAATATTAATATAAAATAGAAAAACAGCATTAAGATTTTTACTTTTATATATTTAGGAACATTTATTAGCATTGAATATAGAATATTATTTTCTGTAAACTGGTCTGGCCTCTCTTGGTTCAAGATTACCTGCTGTTATCTGTGAAAAAACTCCCATAAATTAATTTAATAACAAAAAACAGTGCTCCTTCGCTTTTAAAAAACTGTATAATATAGATTTTTATTTAAAAAAAAGACAATCAGTCTTTGTGCAACAAATGTACATGGATAAATGCCGCGTTTACACAATCGTTCACTCGCTCCATTGTTTTTATGTATTTGCGTTATTATTATTTATACTCTCTTTTTATTTTGGTTGTAAGTACCGTTTTGGGGGGAGGGGAGGATTAAGTAATAGTAATTAATTTTCTCTCGTCTCGTTCCTTTTGTTTCGTTTCGTTTCGTTTCCGTTTAAGCGATACTATTTTGGTTCAAGTCCTTGTGTTTTTTATGTACATATTTAAACTAAATTACGAGCTACAAATTACTAGTGTGTGTGTGTGTTTTTGTGCTTTGTGGGCTTTGAATCTCGCTTTGATTGTATGTAAGTACAGAGTGTGCGTGGTGTGTGTGTGTGTTACAATAAATATCTCTAAGTTTAAGTATGGCTTAGATGCTAGGGATACATACATACAAGCTGCTAGGCAGGGGCGTGCTTAGGGGGCGGGGGCGGGGTCTTCAGAGGCGTGGGAAGGGGGGAATGCAGCTGCTACAAAATATCGGAATTTTGGGAAATTAACTAACATGCATACACACATATACATACACACAAGGCCCCTCGGGATTTGCACTTTCAAGGAGTTCGATTTTTCGCTTTTCTTTTTTTTAAAGGATATTATTTGTGGCTAAGATCCCCTTTTAAAGGTCTCTGAATTTAAGTTATTAAAATCAATGAGCTTCTGGCTAATTTACAACTTTAAATGGAACATTGTGGCCTGGTATTTGCTTAAATTAAGTGAAATGCTTGGTTTTGTAATCTAAATTCGTTTGGAATCGAGCTCACTTTAGTTAAAAATTTTATGAAACATAATTAAAAAGAGTTCTTCCTAAATTACATATTTCTCTAGAAATAAACTGTATAAAATATTAAGAAATATTATTTTTTTAACTCCAAATTCGTTATTCTGTGGAAATTGTCTAAAAAAAAGGTAAATTTAAACTCCCTTTAAGCCTAAAACCTCAACTCCTTGAAAGATCCATCCCGAACAGACCCGATTATATAGATACAGATACAGATACAGATACAGATACAGTTAGAGCTAGGGCTTAGGTCTAGAGGCTTAGAGATACGGGCTAATGGCTACAGGAACTAGTGCTAGTGCTAACTCGCAAAGTTATAGCTGCGCACCGCCCGGCCGGGCGTCACCAGCTCCACCTTGATGTTGGCCGTGGCCGTCACCTTGGTGGTGTTGCTGTCCGAGTGCGTCGTCTCCACCGTCACCTCCGGCTGCACCACAATGCTCTGCAGTTCCGGCGGATATGCCGCCGCCGGAAACGGAGGAGGCGGCTGCTGATGCTGATGCTGCTGGGGATGTGGATGCGGATGGGGATGCTGGGCGGCAGCCTTGTGGTAGGCGGGAGGCGGGGCCGCATAGGAGGCGGGACGGGACTCCCGGACTCCTCCATGATAGCCGCCGTAGTTGGGGAGCGGGGCACTCCAGTCGTTGGGCATTTGAATGGACGAGTTGCTGGACTTCCAGGACTGCGGCTCCTCGGTGATGGTGGTCAGCGAGGGATCATTCACATCCTTGTAGTTGTGGTGGTGATGCGACTTGCAGCTGCCCCGCGAGGATCGCGATCCCTGCACCACATAGGACTTGCCAGAGCGCTTGCTGCTCCTCACGGGCAGCGGTGAGGGCGTGGATATGCGGTCGGGGTGCTCCAGGGGCACCAGCTCCGCCTCCGGGCCGAGCATGCTCAGCAGGATGGGGAACACCACCAGGCTGTTGCAGGCGCCCACGCACAGGACCACCAGCAGCAGCCAGCAGAAGTGCCTGATCACAAACTCGAAGGGCGACGTCGAGAGCATGAACACCGCCACCCCAGAGGTCAGCATTCCATGGACCAAAGGACCCAGGGACATCTGCATGCTCAGCTGGACGCGGCGCTGACGGTTGCCCACGGAGGTCATGAAGCCCTGGGAATTAAAAGAAGAACAATGAGTTATAGCTGGGGAAGATCATGGAGGCAGAGATCCCTAAAAGATCTTAAAGTTGTGGACACTCACCAGTGATATCAGCACATTGAAGCACAGCATCATGCCCACGCTGAGGATGAGTATGACGGCGGGAATGGCCGATAGCTTGATGCCCAGCAAGGTCATGGCCCCAAAGATCTGGGCCAGCGAGGCCAGAACACTGAGGATCACCAGGAAGGCGGCCCAAACGGACAGCAGCAGCAGGGAGACCAGCACCAAAGCCGCCAGAAACACGCAGGCCAGGATCATGGCCAGCGACGAACGCAGGGTCATGTACTGCTCCCAGAAGATGAACGGTATACCTGTGGTTAAATGAGATACAATATATTAGATACTAGATACTTTCGTTGGTTGAAGCTGGTAGACTCACCCGAGGGATAGTTGGGCAGGCCGAAGCCCTCGAACTTGACGCTCAGGTCGCGTATGTGGCCGATGAGGGTCTTGATCTGCGAGGTGTCCGTCAGGCCGTGCAGGTAGAAGGGCATCTGGGCATAGACCAGGGGCAGGCTCTTGGGGATCTTCAGGTCGTACTCGGTGGGCTGGTGGAAATACTGGCGCGGTTCCGGATACAGTTTACCCTGTAATATAGATTACATATATAGATATATATTACAAACAAATCAATCTGAGCTACTAACCTGAGAGGCTCCATAGGCGAAGACATCGTTGGTGGCCCACGCCGACAGGTAGTTGTAGAAGGCTCTGGGATTGATGATGCCTTCGGCATTGACCAGCCGGCTGGTCACCACCAGGTCCTTGTCCACGGGATTGTCCACGTGGCCCGTCTGCACGATGAGCTTGTAGGCTAGGATGGCATCGCTGCTGGCATTGGGGAACCAGCACTCCTTGGTCAGCCGTCCGTCCCGGATCTCCTCGTCGAAGGTCTTCTGCAGATTGGTCAGCCACTCGCGGAAGAGGAGCAGCCAGAAGTCCGGCAGTCCACCATTGTCGTTCTTGATCACATGCGGCACCCGGACGAAGGAGTCATGGTAGTCCCTCAGTAGCTGCTGCTGCGTGGGGTACTCAAAGTTGCCCTGGGTCACCGCGTACATGCTGTAGAAACCGAAGAGCCGCGTCTGGGCGTCCAGGAACTTGTGCTCGTTGCTGCTCTTGGGCACCAGGTCGATGATGTCCAGGCCATCCTGCAGCCGCGTGGAGGCATACAGGCTGGTGATCAATGCGGCCAGGAAGCCCATCACGGCCAGGAACTTCACCCAGCTGCGCATGAGGAAGGGCGTGTAGTGCTCAAAGGCGAAGTTGGACAGCGAGAAGGAGGCCAGCGAGTGGCTGCTCCCCTGGGTGCCCTGGTTCCCCTGGATTCCCTGGGTCCTCTGCTCCAGCAGGGGATTCTGGGCAGGCAGCGGCACCCTGTTGTTGTTACAGCTCTTGGGGTGCCTGGCCCCGCGTCCTCCATTATTGTTGTTCAGGGGGAGCACTGGCGGAGGCGCCACCTTGGGCTGCTCCTTCCACACCGGAAAGCAGCAGCAGAAGATGTCCGCCCGGCCGGCGGTACGTCGTCGCAGATCCAGCGAGATCATCGCCGGGAACACCAGCAGGGCCGCCGCCAGGTTGGAGCACATGACGATGGCTGCCTGCAGGCAGAAGACCTTGAGGGCCGGAACCGGGATGAAGGCGGCTGCGAAGAAGGATCCCGCCGTGCTGCAGGCACCGAAGAGGATGCTGGGACCCACCTTCTTCAGGATCAGCTTGGTCTGCTCCCGCCGGTTGCTCTCCGCATAGGCCGCCGTCAGCATGAAGATGTGGTCCACGCCCAGACCCAGGGCCAGGAACGGCACCACCTGAGTGCTGGCCGCATTGAAGACGATCCCCAGGAGGGCACAGAGACCCAGGCCCGCCGCTGTGCTGAAGCACATGAGCAGGACACCGGCCACGCCGACGCTGCTCTGGCCACGGACGGGATCCCGCCAGCGGAGGAGGGTGCAGAAGGCATAGAGTACAGTGACGGCGACGCCAATGACGATGGACAGGGCGCTGGGATGCGAGAACTTGGCCAGGATGTCATCCAAAGCCGCCGAGCTGAACACATAGATGTCGTAGTTGGCCGAAATCCTTGACTGCTTGCGGAGCAGCTGCTCCACCTCCCGGGAGAAGTTGCGCTGCCAGGCGTTGAGCACCTCTGCTGCCTTCTCCTGGGTCCAGCCCAGGTGGTGAACCTTGTAGTTGTCGTACCACTGGTCGTACATCTCCTTCTCGGTCATCAGCTGCACCACCGTCTGCAGGGCCTGGGCCTTCCTCAGGTGTCCGCTGCGGTTCCTCTTCGCCCCGCCCACAATTAGCTCCTCCGGCCAGTGCATGTACTTGGCCGCATAGCCGTAGCAGCCGCCCGAGAGGATCGCCCCCACGTCCGGCGGCTGGCTGCTGTTCTTGTTCGGCGCCGTGTCGGGGCAACTGGGATTCTGGGGATTCAGGCAGGGCTTCTCCATGTAGCCGCTGCCAATGGCCGCCCGCTTCATGTACTGCTCCACGGTCTCGAAGTCGAAGCTGATCTTCTCGTCGAAGAGCTTCTGCTTCATGTACTGCATCACCGAGGTGGGATTGAGGGTCGTCCACAGGAGGCGCTGATCTATGCCACTGGAAAAGCGGGTCAGAAAAGGGGGAAACCAGGGATTAGTTGGGTTTGCATATGATTAAGGAAATATAATGTAATATATTAAAAAGAAAAGGTGCCAGAATAAGGAGAAATTAATGTAAAAAATTATCTTCAGGAGATTTTTTTAAACACATTGGACAAAGTGCTTGTTAGCCGAAGTAGCGGTTGGTCAATTAACCAAAGGTTAAATCTTAACTTAGGCATAACAATAGGGTTTTAAAGAAGGAGTTAGTGAGAACTAAACGAACGAACAATCTCAGCATTAACTTCGATCTTTAATAAGTGGAAGTAAGTTTAAGATCACGGCAAAATAACCAGGGGTTAAGAGTATCTTACAGGCAGTTAAAAACCAAGGTAAAAACCACCCAGAAGTTAACTTAAAGTGCAGTTTAAATATAATAGAATATAAGTATTAAGAATTTGAAGACTTATTTCAGCATTAAATACCTACCAAATAAGTGTTTATAGGATTTAATGAAAATAACCAAAGGTTAAGTCTAAACTTAGACATAACAATAGGGAATTAAAGGAAGAGTTAGGGAGAACTTTGCAAACGAACAATTAGCATTAACTTCGATCTTTAATAAGTGAAAGGAAGTTTTAAACCAACGTAAAATAACCAGGGGTTAAGAGTATCTTAAAGGCAGTTAAAAACCGAGGTAAAAACCAACCAGAAGTTAACTTAAAATGCAGTTTAAATATAATATTATTATATTAATATATTATATATTAATATATTATATTATATATATTATTATATTAATATATTATATTATTGTATTAAGATTTTGGAGACTTATTTCAAATAAGTGTTTGTAGGATTTAATGAAATTAACCAAAGGTTAAGCCCACAGCTAATATATAAAATAATAAATAAAATATATGGTATATACTTACGGGATAACAACCGCCGATTCCGGTCCCAGGAGCTGGCTGCCCTCCCAGAAGCAGTCCAGCGGCGTGATGATCGAGCACGGGATGAGGTGGCGCAGGATCTGCTCGACGTAGTAGGTGCCCTCGAAGGAGGGGGCACTGGGCTTGTTGCACATGTCCCGCAGCCCCCATTCCGTGTCGTAGAGATGCACCTTGACGGCGGTGGCCTTGACCAGGACATCGAGGTGCGCCAGCAGGGCCTGCGGATGCAGGACGGAGGCATTGGGATCGTGCGTCGTCTGGATCAGCAGCTGGTGCGTGGCGGACTCGTCCTCGCCGATGGTCTTCTGTGTGTAGGCCAGCTCCGCCTCCAGGCGGCCGCCCTCCTGGATCCACAGCTGGTGCACCTTGGAGTGGATCTGGGCGCTCTTCAGGCCGACGCAGAAGGTGCTCAGCACCAGGATCGCCACGAAGAGCACCTTGCCCGCGTGCTTCTGCACGGAGCTGCCGAGGGTTTCGAGGTGGGACTGGAATACTGATCGCAGATAGATCGCTGTCCGGCTGCCGCGCGCCTTGCCCTGCAAAATCGGAAAGGAATGCGGAATTTTATATTTAGTTTTCTGGCATTTTACGGTTTTCCCTCAGCCTGGGCTGCCATAAATAAGACATTAAAATTATAACGAAACAGCGTGTGGCCATATAATTTATCTCTGCGACTCCCAATGAAGCCATCAGCCCGAACTCATCCGGACATGGGCGTAGTTGCCTCTGCCAAACGTAAATATTTCACAGAATTCCTCGAATTCTTCGGTACGTGGCACCCTCCTTGGCCACGTCCATGCCTCCATGGACCCCACCCAAGTCTCCAAATCCAGATCCCGAGCCTGGCAACCACAAAAACAACACAAGACGCCGCTGTCGTCATTGGCGGGCCAAAACCAAAAACTAAAACAAAAAAAGAGACACAGGCGAACCTATAATCGCCTGCTTGGGCAATTGGATCGATCGCTGGTCGGGGCTCTGGGCCTGGCCGGCTCTACCCCTTTCGCATCCGCAGCTCATTTCGTGCCGCCGCTCCTCGGGCCCCGGCTCCCCCAGCTGCTGCAGTGCACCACGGAAATTGAGCCGCTTTCCCAAACGTTAAAAAAAGGTAAGGAGAAGAGAGCCATGAACAAAAAAAGATAATAATGAGGCTCGCGCTAACGCTAACGTCTCAATCGAAGGTTTAGTTCAACAATCAAACAAACAGTGGAGCGAGATTGCTCCAAAAACTAATATGGGAAAGGCATTCATTATTTTTTAATATATTCTAAAGGGTTTTGTCTAAAAAGGCTACTTAAATATCCTTAAAGTTTATCTTCTGGTTAAGCTCTTTGCTTAGAGTGGAGCGAGTTTGCTCTAAAAACTGATACGGGAAAAGGCACTCATTATTTTAAAATATATTTTAAAAGGTTTTGTCTAGAAAGGCTACTAAAATATCCTTGAAGTTTATCTTCAGGTTAAACTCTTTACTTAGAGATTAATATTTAACCCAAATGTTGGCTACTAAAAGGTTTTATCACCATGAAAATATCTGAATTAAGCTAAGGTTTAAAAGTCAGCAGCCAAGTAAGTCCATCTAGTTGCTAATTTTTTAACCTCCATTTAATGAAAGGTTATCTTATTTAATAGCAAACCTTTAAATACTTGTATGTCAATATATTTTATTTTTATGAAAATATCTGAATATCTGGCATAAAGTCAGCAGCCTTGTGGTTAAACTAAATCCATATAGTTTTTAACCTCCGGTTAATGAAAGGTTATCTAATTTAATGTCAAGCTTTTTTATACTTTTATATCAATATAAACCTTAACTAGTTAGAGAAAATAGAGTAGTAGAATAGTAGTAGAATATCATGTGAAGTCTAAAAATTAAAACATAATTTTATAATTTAACCAAAGGTTAAATAATACCAAGTATCAGTTAAGAAGAACCACTGTCCAGAAGCAAACGGCGCACCCAGCCCAGTCCGGGGATCGAGGCAGCCAAATAACACATTCCATGCGGTCCCGAACCTGAGCCAAAACCCGAAACCGACTCGAAACTTCTCGAAGTTGTGGCGTCTCCGCGCTGCGCCCGCCTCTTATCGCTTTTCACAGATTTTTCCCGGCCCAAGTCAGGTTGTGGCCACAACTTAACTAAAAAAAATAAAAGAGTGACGGGGAAAAAGCTGCAGAGCCCAGAAATGGCTTTATTGTTTGGTCTTTTGAGCGTTTTACGACTACCGTTAAGATAGAGCGGGAGTCAGTCGTAAACAATCCGCGCCTGATGTCTCTGTTAGCTGTGGGTATATATATATATATATATCCCAGGAACAGGGACTGGCGGCACCACTTCCTGCTGCTTCTCTATGCAGCCCAGTTAGCGGCATTTCCGGAGTAAGGAGTCGGGAGGAGCAAGGAGTCGGGAGGAAGACATCAAACGCGGCGACTCGACTTTGTCGCCATTAATTAAGTCGTTGGCGGCACAGCCACTTTGAGAGCCTGACTGACTGCCCGCGGCGGCGATCTGGTCTCGTGTTCGTGGAATTTTTCCATAATTTTTCCCCATACACCCAAGGTGCGCAAACAAAAGATGCACTAAATTCTAGGAATTTTTCACCGCTCCTTTGTGGCCGGAGCCCCTTCGAAAAAAAACAAAAACATTGTTGCATTTGCCTCCTTGCGGCTGTTGAGGTTAAAAATAAACTTAATCTAGATTTGGGCCGGCATTCCAGTGCCTCGACAACTATGTTTTCTTTACCTTTTTATTAAGCCATCAAGTGGCAGAGTTTTGTACTGTTTTTTGCTATTAAGTGATTCTATAAAACATTAAAAATTTAACCTAAAAAATCATGGCTCTTACAACAGTGTAAAAGGTAAAATATAATATAGACCACAATCTCTATTTTTTATGAGTCACTTTTTTTAAATTCGCTTGTATAAAATAGTCTTTGTTTTAAACATAAAGTTTATCGTCTTAAAAGGGCAGCATACTTTATTAAAAATAATTTTAAATCAATTAAAAATCAAAGAAGAAATATAAAAACATATAAAACTTTAAATCTTTACCTTAAAAGATATATAAAAATAATAGAGCAAAATAAAATATGGAACAAGTCAAGCTTTAGCTGTAAAATTCCTATAAAAATAAACCCACTTTTTGAGGCCTTTATTTAAAGGTTTATTTTATTTTATATTTTTTTATGCTGGCTTATTTTATTTAATTTTTTTTTATGCTGGGTTATTAAACCCTAATTTTTTGGCTTGCCAACTGTTTGCCCAAGATTGAGCCATCAAGCGGGACGGCTTTATGTTAACGCTTGTCAGCCGGCCCTCTTTCGCTGCCGCTCTTTGTATCTCGCAGATACGCTGCTCGATCTGTGAGACATATCATCAATCTTGTGCTGTTTTTGCCTTGCTTGCCTCTTTTTCCTTTCCGTTTTTTAGTTTTTGTTTTTGAGTTGTCGCTGCCCACCCCCGCTGCTCTCCTTAGTCGCTGTGAGGAAATGTCACGGCCATTGATTTATGGTCCTGCCCGGGGTTTCCTCTGGCCGGCATTTCCAAATGGAAATGTTACTTTAATTCCCTGACTTGCCTTTGTTGCCGCCGTTGCGACAGCTTCATTAGAAATGCGCACACACAGAGCGGCTCGAGGCTGCAGCCTCCTTAATCCGCTGCCCCGAAAACGGAGGGAAAACGGAGGAAAACTAAGGAAAACTAAGGAAAACGGAGGAAAACTAAGGAAAACGAAGGAACTCTGAAACCCAGAGACAAGCTTAGATCCCATGACGAATGGTTAGGAGGGAGAGGAGAGCTGGTAGAGCCCAGCAGGTGAAGGTAACATGTGTATATACACACATATTATAAGTATGCCGAACAAAAACCATAAAGAAATTTATTATATTATATTTATATTCGTAGAAACCATATAGAAATGTATAAGTATACCGATAAAACCTATAATTCTTTATGGTTTTTAAATACTAAAAGTTGTGTCATAAGTTTGGTGTTATTTGTAGAAAAATGTGATATAAGGCAAGCTTATATTAAACTATTTAGAAATGTATCATAAGTATACAGAAAAATCTACCATTCTTTATAGTTTTTAATTACTAAAATTTGTGTCAAAAGGTTGTTTTTATTTTTAGGAAAATTTTATATAAAGTAATCTTATGATAAATATTTAGAAATGTATATTTCGTCTATTTCTTAATGGTTTTTAAATACTTAAATTTGTGTCAAAAGGTTGTTTTTATTTTTAGAAAATTATGATATAAAGTAAGCCAATGTTAAACTAATTAGAAATGTATCTTTCTTCTTTTTCTTCATGGTTTTTAAATACTAAAATTTGTGTCAAAAGGTTGTTTTTATTTTTAGAAATATATAATATAAAACAAACTTATGTTTTACTTTTAAAAGAACCATTTTGAATTATTCTTTACATATGTTTACTTGAGGAAGATATTTCAATTTCTAAACAATTCTAGCTGAGTTTTATGAAGGCTTTATATCTCTATAAAAATAAAGGAAAGGTATACAGATTGTTTTGTATATAATTAAGTACCTATCTAAGTATTAAGAGGTGTCAGTAAATGTGGTTTTGTTATTATATCTATTATAAATATATCTATTAATATATCTACAAGTTATTGTAGGTAGATTGTGCTAAAACAATTCTCAAAATTTGCTATAGAGTTCATTTATGGGTTAAACCTTCTCTAGAGTCTTTAGTTTAATTTTTTGTAGATGAGGGTATATACCTCCCTAAAACCTAAACAGAATTTAAAGCTTAATTAATACATTTTCAAAACATTTTCCCTAGCTCAAAGCCTGGCACTCAAATGCTTGTTCTCTGGGCTAAACACCATTCCCCAATGCCTCCTTCAGACATCAATCAATCAAAGATCCGACACATCAACTGGCGGGGTTTTAAAAACAGAACAAAAAATCAAATTTCCTCAGTTGATGCCCCCCACAGAGCTGACTACTTAATTACACGACTCGGCTGAGGCCGGGTCCGACTCGGGTAGCACTCAAAATCTGAAAAGAAGCAGCTATAGCTCGGAGATCTGACGGCACTTGAGTCCCCAGTCCCAGTTGCCGACCTCAGATATGGAGCGCTGGGCCATAGCCATAAAATATGAGCACACCCAGTTATGCCGCAATAAAAATCGAATGCAAAAATATATATTTAGCATAAAACGAAACCCAATATGGGCCGGGGACCACCCAGAGCCATTGGTTATGAATAGTCCGTCTCATGGAATTATGTATATGGACAGAGTATCTTATGGATGTGCCAGAGCTGCCAGCTGAGTGAATCACTGCTTTCTCGATCCCCTCGGTGAGGGATTAACTGAATTAACTGGTGCTCTATATATGAATCGGATCTGCGGATCGGCTTTCCCATGTTTCTCACGTAAACGTGTGCCATAAAACTTGTAGCTACCATAAAAGTTATATGCCGCCTGATAACGTTTTTGAATACGAAATCCCGGGCCTGGCCCCGCCACATCCGATCTCTCCATATGTGCATATATATCTCTGGTTTTTTTCTGTGTTTTATATTTTTCCCAACTCGCCCCGCTTGGCATTTAAATGGATCGGCTTTTATGTATTTTCACATGCCATTCACACAGCTGCCTCGGCTGTCAAGAAATGGATATATAAATGGATATACTGCGTCACAGGGTTTATTTTTAGGCGGTACTAGGTTTAGTCCAGGGCCCCCCCAGATCCCCAGCAAGGACCACACACATGTCACTCGATAACTTCCACATTTGTCTGGGCCAGCAAATTGATTTTTGGTGGCAATTAAAGCCGAATGTTGAACCTCCAATTTATGGCGCCCCCAAAACGTGACTAGCAAGCCGCTGGCCGCATTTATTGCCATTTTATGCTCCCTGATCTTCTTTTTTATTTACGCAGAGTATTTGCATGCCCGTAAAAGCGAAATCGTTAAAGAAAAATAATAAAAAAAAAAAGAAACTAAAAGGTTTGAAGGTCACCGGCGAGCGAGAGAGCCGACTCAGGTGGCGGTTCAGACGGTTTACAGTTAACTGCAGAAGGTGCCAGGTGCAAAGCCAGAAGGGCCACCAGGATAGATACATATAAGCCAGGCCCTGATTCTGTGGCCGCCTGAAACGAGTCGCAGAAGAGTCTTAGCTTTAACTTCGATTTTGGTTGGAGGAGAAGAAGCCGCTCTTGAGTTCGGGCTCACCTGCCCTGGTCTCCGGGCCGTAACAATTTTAATTTCTTTATTATTTTCGTCTGAAAAATCGAAAAACGCAGCTGAAAACTACTACCTGTCGACGACCGCCGGCATTCACAGGTACACACGCACTCTCGGTCTCGACTCGCCCCGTTTCGTCTCGGATCGTATCGTATTCGAGTTCGAGTTCGAGCCAAGCTTGAGTCTCTGGGCTCACTGGAGTTGTCCGTCTGTCCGTCAGTCCGCCTGTCCGTTAACTGCTTTTTCAGTGAATTCCGTGATTATTGCTTGAATGTTTCTTTCCGGTATTCGCTCTCTGTCACTGGGTACCTTGGCCTGGGCCCTGTCTCAGTTACTGGCTCTTGATCGTAAGTAAGCAGCCGCCCCTCTCTGGGGTTTCGGCCCGGTTCTCCGGTTCGGGCCGCGTGCTGTGTGGTCGAGTTAATGTCTTCATAATTCTACAGATTTTTCTTCTCTCCTCTCTCTTCTCTCCTCTCTCATCTCTCTCTTTCTTGGCTCAGACTCAGACTGATGAAGACAATAACAGTTTTATGTGCGGCTCTTCTCGTCGTCCCGTCCCTAATGAAGACCAAGCTGCGGCCGTCTGTCTGTCTTTTTTCTCTCGTTTTTTTTTAGTTTCATTTTTATTTTCATTTTTCCCTTGTTTTTTTTTTTGGGGTTTCTGAGTTTCAGCTGCAGATGGTCTCGGGTCTCGGGTCTCTGGGAGATCGGAGATCAGAGATCGAGTCAAGTTGGCCACGCACACACAGGGGCACACCTCCGAAGATGAAGCTGTCAATTGTTGGGTCTCCATCTCCGTCCCCGTCTCCAGGTGGGAGTTATGTGGGCCACTCGGGCTGGTTTCGGGGGAAACGAGTTCGGGCTTGAGGATAATGGGTCAAAGGATTATGTAAAGGGATTGGGTAACTTATGAATGGAAGGGAAATCCGATTAGGTGTCTCAAAGGGAACTGAATTTGCCATATTAAAAGACCAAACAATGTATAAATTTTGATAAATAAATAAAGTAAAAGAAGCTCTTTATACAAATAGGAGTTAGTTAGGAACCCGTTCTGTTAGAATGTTAATTTATGGTTAAAAGTGTCTATAATTTGTATATAAAATATCTTTACTAAAGAGTAAATATCAAATAGATCTGGTTTTCACTTTCAAACATTCAAAATGCATTTAATTTCTATTTAGACATTCCATTTAGACATTTGAAATACTCTTTTAAAGCCAAAGAAATGGTATATCTCTACCCTTACCTATAGTAAACATTTATAAAAGATAACTATTTAAAGGGGAATAATAATTAACTTCATAGATACCTATTCCCTACGCTTCAACCTTATCTATTCCTTAAATCTCTTGAAAAATATAACCAAAAGATATATATAGGTTTAGATACACTCCCTCCCAAGAGTATCTATTCGATTTATTGAGACATTCTGAAAACTCTTCTGGTCGGAAGACTTCCCAGAAGTGTATCCATTTGCTGGGCGTGCACACACCTTATCTTGTTTGGCTCTCAACACGCCCAGCATGTCGAATTACAGTTAACTTGTTAAGCACTTCCTTCCAGCGGCCTTAAGCCGGAAACGCCTGTAGGCGTGAGATATCTTCATCGTATTGTTCCCCGGCGTCCCTCTTCTGGGAAGCGAAGGCCATCGCAGGACGCAGGGTTCTCTCCATAGAGAGATATTCCACCCTTCTCGTGGCCATTTATGCAGGTATCCTGCGGGGGAGGATTACTCATCTCCACTTGAGATCCGGACTCACCCTCGCCTCGATCGGAGGCCTTTGATCTCTCCTGGCTTCGTCTGTATATATGGAGTATTTAGGTTTATATATATTCTGTGTTTGTGGGGGCCTGTGCCTATCGGGGCAAATATCAAATAACAAATATTGATCGCGAGTGTGACAATGATTTATTTGCCTTACACCTACCGCGCTCTCGAGATCTTATCAGGCAGATAACGATCTGGAAATTATAATATTTGACTTGGGGCCTGAAAGTCAACAGGCAATGCTGTCTGGGGCTCTTGATTAAATATTTAAGTTGCCTACATGCGAGGTTTTTGATAGGAAAGAGAGCTTGAAGGTAAGTAAATAAAAACATTGTGGTATAGTTCCGTTTTTACTAAAGAAAATAGAGAAAACATAATGTCAGAAAAAAGATATTCTTTCTTTATCGATTTAACTATTTCCTAGAAAACATTTAATGCCTTTATTCCATGAAATATTATAATAAATTCATTTATGATTGTCAGAAAGAGAGATATTCTTGCTTTTTCGATTTAACTATTTTCTAAAGAACATTTAATGCCTTTATTCCAAGAATTAATATTATAAATTCCTTTATGAATATCAAAAGATACAATATCTTTTAGGTTCTCTAAGACTTTAAGGAAGTTAAAACTTTCTTTTAGTTTCTTTCTTAGCCTCTAAGTAAAGCTTTTTTCCTTTGGCAATTTCCTAGTTTACCTTTGCCATTAAGATACACCCGCTTAATGCCGATTTCCAAGATAATGCTACTGTTTTTCCCAACGTTTTTCTCCTGTCAATCTGGGAAATGCTTGCCCCTTGTCTCTGGTCTCTGGTCTCTGGTCTCCGTCTCTGTGTGGATGCCGCAAATATTTGTGTGTTTGTGTTTGCTTTTCGAGGGCAGTTGTGAAAAAAGACATCGGACATCGGCTGGCCGGACATCTCTCCCAGCATGACTAAACAAATTTATTGCCCACTGCCGGCAGCAGCAGCGGCAGCAGCAGCGCGGAGACTTCTTCAAAATGCCGCCAATGTTGCTCAACTTCCTGTGCAAAGTATTAAGCATTATGAGTGTGTGTGTGTGTTTGCCTTACAATTGGCACAGCCAGCGGAATAGAGGCAGGGGGGGATGGCTCAGCGACAAGCGATTTCATTCATGAATTCATATGTACGCGTATCTTATAGATACAACGGGCGTCGTCGCGAGTACATGGCCTGCATCGATAGTGCGGCATTGCCATAAATGCCCGACTCGTCGGGGCAAATAATAAATAAATAAATAAATAAATATCGATGGGCGATAGAGTCAGGAGGGAGATATATAGAGGCCGATATGAGCCATACTCTAAGATACGAATGATTTGTGGCCAGCACATGCAAACACACATCGATGCCAAGTAAAAATAGAAGAAAGTGTTTTCTTTGTAAATGCATTTGATTTATGAATGCCTTCCGTAAACAAAAGCCATAAATACGAAGGGGGAAATCGATTTAAAATTGTAGATATAACTTGTATTTAAAAGGTATTATTTAACCACATTTTGGTAGTTAATCTTTGCTTAGTAGAAATATACAAGTAATAAGTTATTTAACAGTCAAAGGTTACAAAAAGTATGAATTATTTTCTTCATATGTATTTCAGAAATATTATTATTAAAGTAGCAGCGTTGTACACTTTATTTTGTATTTAATAAAAGGTTTTTTCTTTAACAAAAATATATAATAAAGGAAAGTCATTCAATTCTATTTAGAATAAAATTGAATTATTTACTTCTGGCTTAACTTTTTTAAAAAATCTTATTAATTAACTCTTTAAATAGGTGAAGCATTCCCAAAGGAAGCATAAAATGCATATATCTTAATATAATTTAAGGCTGCTTAAATGAGTATTCATAACTCAACTGAATGATTTATTCCCTGTACCCCTTTAAAAGAAGATCATCTCGATTGAGTAAGTAATTCTCGGCCTCATTTGGCATTCAGATCATGAATGAAAACGTCATTGCCTCGAAAGCAACGGAGACCTCCCAGAAGCCAAAAATAAAGCAAAACGAATATTTACCGAGAAGTAAATAAACAAAAATAATAACAATAATCGCGCTGCCTGATTTGCATAGTCGCGAAACGAAAATAAAAAAACAGAAATCAGAAGAACGCACCAGCTTCGTTAGACGATTTTAATGTCTTAATATATTTCTTTAAATTGAGTCATTAAAATAAATCGCCAGCGACGACGAGGCTGGGCATGAGGACGAACTGGGGGATCGGAATCGGAATCGGGGATAGCGGGGAGTGGCAGAGGATGACGACCACAAAAGACGCTGACGCTGACGATGTCGGCGCCATCACGATCGATCGTTTGCCACAACTTTCCAGCGGAGTTCAGGATGGTTCAGACTCCGGAGTCGCAGGCACGTTACTGCCGAGAGCCCCAGAGACTTTACGAGAAATAATTGAGATGCACACACACACGCGCGGCGAGGGCAAAAACACGGCAAGAGGAAAACAAACCAATGTCTAGAGGGCAGGGGGACGGTGTGGAGGGGTCTGGGGTCCAAAAGGGGGCACACAACATCGGAGCCAGGCACGCCACGCGGTCGAAACTGCATCTGCAACTGCAACAATGATGAAGACATCAAGCTGTAAAAAGCACCGCGGAGAAGCAGCGAGAAAACTTGGGAAGAGCCCGGATCACCACTCAGAGAAACAAGGTTTGGGAACAGGTAGAAAGGTTGATTCCCATTTTTATGGCTTACTGGCGGCCCTATATCTGTCAGATATTATTTGGGAACACGAACTTGTAGAGAAGTTTATAGGAAAAATATTCTTTTAGTAAATTTGGTCACCTTATATCTGTCAGATATTATTTGGGCACAGGAACTTGTATAGAAGTTAATAGGGAAAAGGTTATTTTGGTAGCTTTAGTAACCCTGTATCTGTTAGATATTATTTGGGAACAGGAACTTGTATAGAAGTTAACAGGATAAATATTCTTTTAGTAACTCTGGTAACCTATTATCTGTCAGATATTATTTGGGAACAGGAACATGTAGAGAAGTTAATAGGAAAAATGTTCTTTTAGGAACTTTAGTAACCTTATATCTGTCAGATATTATTTTGTGATCAGGAACTTGTATAGAAGTTAATAGGGAAAATGTTATTTTAGGAACTTTATTAACCTTATATCTGTCAGATATTATTTTGGAACAGGAACTTGTATAGAAGTTAATAGGGAAAATGTTCCTTTATTGACTTTGGTAACCTTATATCTGTCAGATATTTTTTGGGAACAGGAACTTGTGTAGAAGTTAATAAGGAAAATGTTCTTTTGGTAACTTTAGTAACTTGATATCTGTCAGATATTATTATAGAACAGGAACTTGTATAGAAGTTAAAAGGAAAAATGTTATTTAAGTAGTTAGCCTTCTTCACTCTTTTAATTATGAAGCAGAAAGTAGGATAATTCATTATATTTAATAAATGTATTTATTTTAATTAATAGCTCCAAACATATAACACTCTTAGGCTTAAAGAGTATTTATAAGATAAATCTAGTTAGTATACAAATTTAGAAAAAAGCTTTTATAAAGAATGAGAAAATACCATAAATAAGGTAAACTTTTTCAAATAATTTCACTTGTTTTTATGGCCAGAAGTTCCCTGAACTAAACTCATTTCTCGCCTTACAGTGGCACACAGTTTGATGGACAACAGCAGCGGCAAATGAGAAACGCGTGCGTCAGTGAAATTTTTCCCTTGGCTCGGGGTTTTTTGTTGATTTTTTTCTCTTTTTGGGGGCCACCCGCACTTACTGGCCCGAACCAAACCCGAAAACCGAAAAGCAATCTCTGTCCCGCTTCATTTGCATCGACGGCCTTAACAACAACAAACAGGAGAAACGCTTTGGCAACGACAATGGGCATAATGATTGTTTACTGTTCTTTTGAGTTAGAAAACTCTTTTTAAATACGACTGGGGGATACGCTACCAAGGGTTAGAAATAGGATAAGGTATGGACATGAAACTAGGAATTAACAACCATAATATAGGGTTAAAGTTATGTTTGATTATTAAATATTTAGGTGATCATATTTAAGCTGGAATATAAGCCATGTAGAAATGATTCAAATTCGCTTTTGGTGAATTTGTAAATAATCATTACACAATGGTCTTTTCTATTAGTGATTATTGTGACTATAATGATTTAAATATTTATTAGATTTATAGAAGATATATGCCTTGATATTAATTATCTTCATTTTGGTTTATCCAGTACCTAATACAATTATAATTTTAGCATGACAAACCCTTTCCGCTTCTAATCAATCTGCAAAGCCTTCTCGGCTGATATCAAAGAGCATCTGGAAAATATGTTGGGGGTTTTCGAGGAGGGCTGGGCCTTTTCGACGGAACGAGGACTGGGGCAACAGCACGTACGAAATGACTCTCGACTGCGGCCCACCCATGTTGGATTGTACGTAGCCACAGATACACAGATACACCGCGTACAGATACACAGATACACAGATACTCTCGACTCGGCGGCTGGCTGTTGTTTATTATTTCTTGCCGCTGCTGCCCAAGCTTTTTGCCTTTTGCCTTTTCGGCTGCTTTCCACTGGATCGGATCTCCTGCTGCTGCCGCTTTTTACTTTATTTATTTTTTTTTATTCGCCTTTTTGCCAAGTCCCTGGCTGGCTGCATTGCTGTTTTTGGCGCAGTTGCAGTTGCAGTTGTTATTGTTTCGCCTTTGCGGTCGGGCCAGCTCTGCACAGTAGCGCCAAAGTAATGAAGTTGTCTGTGGATATGTCCGTCTTCGTCTCCGTCTCCGTCTCAGTCTGAGCCCCGATCCGGGGTCCCGTCCTGCTGTGTGGCTGCTCGCAGCGCAAATAGTCGTAGATTGATGGCGAGTGCACGTAGAAAAATTGCCCACGAAATTGGTGATAAGTGTTGAGAGATTTTTAGACCCGTAATTATATATCCGAATGGATAATTATCATTGGGAATTTATGTAATGAAGAACACCTATTTAATGGCTACAGAAAATGTAACCAAATAATTATAATCAAAATTCCTATCGAATTTATCTCACAAAGGACTTTAAAAAACTAAATAAATAATCTATTCAAGAGCTAAACTCCGCATAAATTTAAAAGGCGTATAACTGATAGGTTAATATATTTTTAAAAATTTCTTTGAGTCAAGAAAAAGGTTTATTGTTAAGTAAACTAGCTTCAGCTCTATTTAATTATTACCTTTCTTAAAAGATACCTTGGGAAATACCAATTTTTCTTCTTTAAAACCAGGATTTATCTTAAAGCCCACTCCTAATAACTAAATGCCATGTTATGTTAAGCTGGCCACGATTTTTATGGCCAGTCTTTTCGTAAACAAATGCCTATATTTAGATGTAAATCCTCCACGCTCTTGAGATATAAAAAATAAAATAGCCAAATTTGCATATAAGCCGATTGACCACATAATGCCCTGCGATTTTGGCTAATCACTGTAATTAATAGACGACTGGCTGGGGGACCCAGACTCCGACAACTCTATTAGCCAGGGAACTCCGGCCAGAAAGAAAACGAAACGAAGTGAAATGAAATCGAAACGACTGGCGGGGAGTGGGAAAGAGGAAGATCCAGACTTGGCAACGACAAAAACGCGAAAAATATTGCGAGAGATATTGGCAATAAAATTTATTGAAATCTGTCCCGCCGGCTTAATGGGCGCATTAAACAAAGGCCGCTGCGCTTCTACAGTCCAACTTCTGTTGGGTTAACTTTATTCACCAAAGGGTTTTTGTTGTTTGCAAATTAAAAAAGCTTTTAATATTCTGCCCATTTTACCCTAATTAGTTGTAAAAGGTTTTGCCCTAAAGGCTTTTTCTTGGAACTGCTGAAGAAGGTCTAAAAAGCAGTTTTTTGGGGTAACTCCATTTTAAAGATACATTTTCAAAGTATTTATGTATCTTATAATAGGAAATTAATCATTAATTAGACAAAAATGCAAGTAAATACTTTTCTAATATATAATATATAATATAATATATTTAATATAATATATATAATATATTTAACTGCATTTTCGCTAGTTATCGTCATTTAAAAGTTGTTTAATTAGATTTTTTTTAAGAAGACTAAAGACTCAAGAAGCTGCCTGATGATAGGGGAATGTCTGAATATATAAATAAATAATTTAATAGGTAAAATAGGGTAAGTATATTAAATAAATAGCTTACTATATTTTAAGAAACATTGTAAATGTTCAAGGTAACAAAATAGTACCTTTTCGTAGCTTATAAAAATATTTATAATATAAAAAACTGTTTATTACCCAACTACAGTAAGTAGTTTCAGCTTAGAAGCCTCTTTTAGACTCATGGCTTGCAAATACTCCCCAAAAACCATATTGGCTTTGTTTTCTAAGGCCTTAACTATGTTCTATTCCCCAGAAATCCCTTCTAGGGAGGCTCTACTGTCTGCTCTGGGAACTCACCTTATCGATCTGGTCGAGCGCCACTTGGGCGTCCACCCAGCTGGTGCGTATGTAGAGATCCGAGAATAGTTTCTCATCGACCACATCGCCGTGTGTGTCCGGGACGCGTGGGAGGCTGTCGCGGTCCATTATGTAGCGCTATCTTAGCCGGATTCGGATACGGATGCAGTTGCGGATGTGGATTCCGGATGGAATCTCGGCAGATGCTCTTGGGAAGATGTGCCTGAGACTCGGTGGGGCAGCGTGTGCTTATAGTTCGAACGCGATGCGATGCGTTTTAATTACTGCTTTGGATTTGTGTTTTGTTTAAACGCATTTTGAGCACTGAACGCTGCATTTTCTCGCTCTCTTCTGGCTGCTGCTGCTGCTTCTTCTCTTCGCTCGCTCGCTCTCGCACGCTGTGTATCTTTTGAGCGCTCTGTGTTGTTGTTGTTTGGGTTTTTGTTGTGATTGCTGGCTTCGCTTGTTATTTTTTTTGTTATTTGGGATTTCTTCTCGTTACGCGCTTTTCTTTCGGATTTATTTTGGGTTTTATCTCGGCGGCTACGGGCACAATTTGTTGGGGAATTCGACAGAATTTTCACACATCATTCACACACATGGAAAAGCGACGGACGGATGGACGACGGAAGACAGACGACGGACGCCTCCTCACGTTTTCTTTTCGTTGTCGTTGTCGTTTTCGTTGTCGTTTTGCTCTCGCTCTCTCTCGCTGGAAGCGCTCTCAGCGACTGCTTCTTCTTAACACTCCGCGCACGCACACACACTAATCAAACTCGCAGTGGCCGGATTTTTCGGCATTTAATCCACAGAAACTCCGGGTGAGTTAGAATATCTTCTGGGCTGTAGCACGAGTTCTGCGCTATTTATCTTGTTGTTATACCACACACAGTGGTGCACTGACAGATACAGTAGTTGTTGTCGCCGCACTCGCTCCGCACTCACAACCGTTTCGTTCGAGGATCGCACGCAGTCTGAGAGATGTATCTGTATCTCGCGGATGCGGCACGCCAGGCCAGGCCAACAACTTCATTAGGCGAGCGCGCGCGCCACTCGCTCTCTCGCTCTCCGCTGCACTGCGCCTGTATGCGTGGGCGACCCATTCACAGACAGCTAAAACTGCGCTCGCGCTCTCCAGGCGCTCTCTCTCTATCTCTCGGGGGTCTCTGAGCTCTCCCGCTCTTGAGCCGTCTGCGGCCATTTTGGTTTGAGTACGCTCTCTGCGAGGGCCGTTCAAAACGTATTCATAGTGTAATGGAGTAATGAAAATACCGAGGGGTGTTTAAGTAGTTCTGAAAAATGTATGTTATTTTAAATTCTTCTAAAATAATGAATAAAAAAATGATTAAATTTACAATTTATATAAATACTTCATTAAACTAATATCAACCAACTAGTTTATTCAACCTTTTTATTAATTTTACCATTTTTCGGTTATTGATGTACACTTGAAATTTATAATGTGAGTTTTATAAAGATGTCTGCAGTGAAAAAACAAATCCATATATTAACATAGAATTAAGCATTATCTCGTTGCACTGTAGTATCTAAATACTAAGAATAAGTTTTATTTAAACACATAAATAATCTTTTTTATTTTATTTATATAATTCCAAACTGGTACAGTTTTACAGTCCAGTTTTACATCCACTGCTACTGAAATCTGAGGCAGAGAAAAAAAAGCAAAGCACGCTAATTTCTATTGTTGTTATTCGCGTGTTTTTATTTTTTTATTTCCTTTTGTTTTTGGCGAGAAGACCACCCAAAAGTATTTTGCTGCTGTTTTTGCTTTTGCTTTTGTTGTTGCTGCGGTGGCTTATTTTTTCACTGCAGTGAGGACCACCCAAAAATGTATTTGTTGCTGCTGCCTTCATTAAACTGAAACCGCCAAGCGTTGTGGGTGGTCCATTAACCCCCTCCCGTCTCCGCCCTTCTAGTGGCGTCGGCCTTCAGCGTCAGCAGCGCTGCTCACTGAAGCTTTTATCCGTGTGTGTGTGTTTGTAGTATGTTTGTGAGGAGCGCGTGCGTGGCAGGCTTTTCTCTGTGTGTATGTGTGTGTGTTGGGTTGAGTGTGTTTGTGTTCGTGCCGCGAACTGTTGGCAAATTTGTTAGCTTTACATTGCTTTTGTTGTGGCTGTTGTTGCCTTTGATGTCTGTTTTTGCATGTTCTCGATGCTAAATTATGAGCAGCAGGATGTTTTTGTTTTTTTTGTTATTTTTGCAGCATCTTCTATAAGAGGGAGGGACGGACAGAGTGTGTGTCTGTGTGGGCCACACAAGTTGCGATGTTTTTGTGCTTTCGCCGGCAAATTATAATGAAATAAATTGTTTTCGATTCAGTTTGATAAGGAGAAGGTATTATATCTTAGGGATAATATTATATTATTATAGCATTTCCAATGTTATTACAGTATGTTATGTTTGATTAATATTAACTTATTTTATTTAGTTCACAAGAAATGCTAAAGAAAATTTTGGTTGAATATATTTAAGAATATTAATAAATCATCTCTGAGATTTTCCTTGAAAAGCTTAAAATCCAATTAGATTTTAAAGAGCTCAAAGAATTACAAAAATATAAATTATTTGGTTCTATAAAATACTCCAACGCAGCCTTTAAAATTTATGAATGAAAATGCATTTAGTGCATGCTTCCCCCTTTCCTCGTTCTTGATTTTCCCTTTTCCAAGCAAAGACACAACCACAAAACACACAAATAAAAACTCTTCAGAACGACCGCAAAAATTGGCGCTCGAATCTTCATCGAATTTAAATTCGAATGCAACTGCAGCGTCATGGTGCCCCCTCTTTCTCTTTCTCGCTTGCTGCATGGGCGAGGCAGGCGCAGGAAGCGAAAGAGACGGAGATGCAGATGGAGAGGATGGAGCTGTAAATGTGAATGTGAATGTGGACCCACCACCAAGCGGGCTATTATAATCAAAAAACAACAACAGCCTCCCTGCATATCCCCCCTCTCGTTTGGACCTCTCTCTCTCTAACTTGCTCACCTGAACTAACGTTGCATCAATGTGAATGGCTCTCTGTTACTCGCTCTCTATCTCTCCCTCTCTCACTCTGTGTGTGGCGCATTTTGGCGACATGGGCGGCATTTTTTCTCCAACTTGCATATTTTAGCTTTATCCATTGCTCTCTTCCTCTCTCCCGCACTCCCGATCGCCCGAACAACCGATCTTCCGCTCTCCGATGATTGCGCCATCTTTGGCCTGGCTCTCGTGTTTTTGCTCTCAATGACTTGCATTTTGTTTTGCTTTCGCTCAATTCGCCTGCAGCTCCAATCCAACAGAGCTGCTCCCCCATAAAACAGAGAGGGAGAGATACTCACTTACACAGCAACACACACACTCGCAAGTGCGCCTGTGTGGCGGGCAGCTGCCACTGGACCACCAACGAAGCGCAGTTTGCTTTGAGAGCTTCATTTGCCGTTTCGTTTGGAGTTGTTGTTGGCTGGGGCAGGAGCAGGGGGTGACGGGGGAAGAAAGAGAGATATAGAGGAAGAAAGATACGGGGACAGAGAGACTGCGACTGCTGCTTGCTGTTGTTTTTATGGCCGGAGTTGGAGTTCTCCTCTTCTTTTTCCGAGACTTGATACACTTCTGATATCATTCGCTGTTGTATATCATGATTTTTTTTCTCATAAAAACATTAAAAACTATACCAATAAGTATATAAATATTATATTGATATTAACACAATTTAAACACCAATATAAGAAATAGTCGTATGCAGCTTATTGTCCCTATATTTCATTGGCATCTCTTGAAAATATTAATTTTAAACAATGATTTTGATAAAAAAGTTCACATTTAATTTATTTTATAGTATTAATTATTAATTAATTAATTATTTATTTAATTTAATGTAATTTCCAATACTTTTGAATTTTCGAACTCCACAAAAAGTAAATGATATTATTCGCTTGTCTCACTCATTCACCAGTTTCTTGAGCTTGGATCTAACCCTGATCTCCTCGCTGTCTTTCTCTGTCGCTCCTTCGGCAACTTTAACGACAGGCTGTTTGTTTTTAATCGTATAATGTCTTAATTTATAGTGCAGCGTTGCCTAGACCTAAACTTGATACACGATCCCCACCGCGCACGCCTCTCTCCCGAGCTCCGCGAGCTCCATGGCAATGCAATTGCATTTGTCATTGGCCTATAGCGCCATTAACATTACTCCTCTGGCTGTATTCCTGGGGTTCCCCTTCCCAGATCCCCCTTTTCATCTTGCCCAGCACCCATTCACAAAGACTACTTAGAAAAAAATATATGATCGCTTCGGTATGTGGTATCACTTGAGTACTGGATCTACTTTTAACTTATTATTTACTGCTATTTAATGCTATTATTTATTTTATATTTTTTTAATTTATTATTTAATTATTATTTATTTCTATTTTCAAGGCATTTGTGTTGATATAGTTTGATATCTTAATTTTTATATTAAAAACACAGTTTATAATAATTACCATTTCAAAAAAAGATTGGCTTCCGTCGTATACGTAATATATATTCTTAAGCGATCCCTTACTATAACCTAAGTGTTTCATACTTTTAGCCTAGACTAAGACTAGGTATATACTTATAATAATCTCCTTTAAGTAAGTAATAATCGCTTTAATCACTGCTCAGATCTAAATTGTTTCCAGTGCACTCCTCAGTCCCCCGACCTGGTCTGCCACTTAAAGTTTAACTGCATTCGCAGTCGCCGAGTGCAAGCAATTTTTATGGCTAAATGTTGACGTCCCTGCTGCATTATTGCGGTGCATTTAATGTAATAATTACTATTTGCCACCGGTAATACGTAGGCCCGCGATTCCGATTCCCCAGCGACATGGCGTGTGTGGTTTGGCCCCGGCCCCGGTTCCTTTTGGCCAGCAGCTCCCTTCCTCATGCTCCTGCAGCTCCCGATTCCCGTCGCCTGGCTGCCCCGCCTGCGGTTTTGCTTGGGGTTTGGGCAGCTAACTCGTTATCTTGGCGTCGGCTTTTGCGGTTGCGTCTGGGATCGGGGGGACCGCGACCGGACCGGGGTCTGGAGCGGTGCTCTTCTTCCCTGCGTCTCGCTGCGACTCTGGCCGGGCTTCGGATCGGATCGGTTCGTTTGTTCATGTAATCAACCGCCCCGTCGTCCAACGGCAACCGGCAAACCGACATCGCCAGCTGAGCAGCGGAGCAACTGAGCAACTGGGGAACAGAGCAACTGGGGAGTCTGGAGGAGTCCCCAACCCCCGACGGTGTGTGTGGCTTTTCCAGCTTCTTGTGTGGTCCTGTCAGGCTTTCAGCTCTGCTTCTGCCCATGCACTCTGCAAAAATATTGCCTGAAATCAAGATATAATTGACGAAATTTTAAATAAATGTAAGGCCATCAAAAATGGTTTGCTTAAGGCGGAAATAGTATAATGACTTTATATTTAAATCCTACAGAAGAAGCTGTATTGGAACTACGTTAGATAATAACTTAATAATAATCTACGAATTTGTTGTTTAATTGATGCAAAAATTATAAAAGCAAGTCTTCTTATGACAAATTAGAACCCTAAAGAAATAATGAAATAATATATATTTAAGTACTTGAGGGATAACCCAACATATGATTATTTTTAAACTTTTAAATATAGAACTTTAGAATACTTTTATATCAACTTAATACCCATAAACTCATAATATTTCTATGATATATTTTATTCTGAGTGTATAAGCTCCGACATCCCACCTCAGCGTCGATCTGCGACTGTTTCGGTTTTGGATTTAGTTTGCTTTGGGTTTGGTTTTTTATGTGTTTTGGTTTTTTTTTTGCGGTACCTACGGATCGATGGCTTTTCGGTTATCATTTGGAGAACCCACGCGTGGCGACATTTCCACCAGAAGTTTATTTCAGCTCCAACTGAAAGTGCCTGCGGGTGGCCTTTTGAAAGGGTAAATGCAGTGGGTGGGCGAATTAATTGTGAAATGCCAAGGAGTTACAAGCTATATCATTTCAATTAATTGAAGGAAAGGGGTTATATATAACCAGATGTGGAAAAGGAATTCTAAAGATGGCAGGCCTCCAGAAACAACTATATTTTAAATCCAAAAATCATTAAATTTCGTATACAAGAAGTAACAAGTGTCATTGTTATGTTTTCCTTCCAACCCGAACTCCTTGCGATTTCTTTGGCAAATCCCTAACCCATTAATTCCCTCGTAATCCCCGCTACGTCGACATCAGTTAAGCTCCATCGCATAACCCTTTTTGAAGTCGGATGTGTTAATGTGACTGCAACGACGATAACGACAATGGAGGCAGGGAGGCAGGGAGGCAAGGAGGCAAGGAGGCAAGGAGGCGGCCCAACAACAAGCTTAAGATAGATATAAAAGTGAGGCGATAAGCCCGGACCGTCACTGGGTCTGCCTTTCGTCGTCGTTGTCGAATCCACGGAGATTGCAGATTGCTATATATCGGGAACTCAGAACGGGGAACGGGGAACGGGGACTCTGGGGATGGCGCGGAATGTTGACGACGCATGCGTGCTGCGTCGGCTGTCAAATTAATTTCGTTCGCTCTGCTCCGACTGCGATTATGGCGACCGTGACTGCGACTGTGACTGCGATTGCGATTGCGTGGGCGTTAAGCGGCTGCGACTGCGACTGAGCCTTATTGGCCTGCCACCACCACAAGTTCCGGGCGGGAATTTACATGAAGACAGTCGCGGACAAAGTAATAATTACCTAGATAGAGTCTAGAAAAGAGAGCACAACGTCACACGTACATGAAACAAGAAGAGAAATAAGACTGTGATTTTTTTATGATTATAAAACATTTTAATTAATGTTTTACCATAATATCTTCAATATATAGCTATATCTTAATATTTAATTATTATAAATATTTGTTAAAATAAGTATAGAATTGATTATTTAATTTTAATTGTTTAAGCACAACGTCACACGTACATGAAACAAGAAGAGAAACAAGACTGTGATTTTTTGGTGATTATAAAACATTTTAATTAATGTTTTATCTTAATGTTTTCAATATATAGCTATATCTTAATATTTAATTATTATTATTTATTGTTATAATATTGTTATATAAATAAGTATAGAATTTATTATTTAATTGTGATCCCCACTGTAGCTTCATATCTTTGAAGACGCATGCATAATTTGGACTTTGACAGTGGTCCGCGGCAGGGGCTATGGGTACCGTGGGCCATCCTTAGCATACTTAAGGCTGGTGAAATGTGAAATGCCCCCACCGCCTGCAGAATTCGCCACAAAAGCCACAGAGAACCGACGCTACGCCCCCTCAGCTGGGAATTCGTGGAATGACTGCACAAATCGTTACCTGGGTGGTCTCCAACTCGATTCGATTCGACTTGACTCCACTCGGCTTGGGTTCGAGTTGGCTACACGGAGGGAAATTTAAATGATTTTAAATAAACAGAAACTTTAGCCTCAGAAATCGCGCTTACTTAACATGTTAAAAAAGATTATTATTTAAAGCAGTGTTTAAGGAAATATAATTATTATTTTAAAATCTCTTGAAGTAATATCTATACTATTTTAAAATCTTTTTAAGGGATGTCTAAGAGTGTGATTAAAAATGTATTTCGTAACCTTTTCAAGGGATTTTAAAACTTATAAACAGAGTACTAGAAACTAAAATCTAATTTTAAAATCTCTTGAAGTAATATCTATATTATTTTAAAATCTCACTAAGGGGTGGCTAAAAGTGCGATTAAAAATATATTTCGGAACCCTTTTAAGGGATTTTAAAAATCATAAACAGAGTATTAGAAACTAAACATATTTTATTTTCGCTTTTTCGTTGAATTAAAAATTACTTACGAATAGGATTTTTGTATCTTATTTTTGACTTCAGCCCTAATTTAATTTTTCGTTCACCTTTATGGGCTATTTATTAATATTCTATATATTTTATTTAAAGAACAAATTTCTTTTCCTGTGTATAGGTTCGGCTTGGGACTGGTGACTCGCTTGGTGGTTTATGAGGCACGTGCGCTGGCGTTCGCTGCTCATTGAGTTGCTTATTTACGGCCCGGTGGTATGGCTCGTTACTCCCCAGCCCCTTACCCTTTTACCTCTCCGTTTTTACCCCCTTTTGGCCCCCTTAAACTTACTTTATTTACACTGCCGTGAAGTGAAGTAATAAGAGTACTGTGTGTGTGTGTGTAAGACCAACTAATTGAATGTTGAACTCGGGGGATATGTGTGTGAGACATCGGCTGGAGTTTGGATGATGGTACCAGCCGTGAGTGGGTGGCACCATTGAGTGACTGGAACCCACGTTCCCTACAATGTATTTAATGTTTTCTGAACTGAACCTTCCTTTTTTCCATAATTTATATCTTTTATTTGAGAGTTTTCTGAGAAATATCAGGCTTTTGTTGTAAAAGGAATATTTAAGCTATAAAGGAGAGACCTTCTTCTATTGAGTTTTTACAATAATATTTATTATTATTAACTTTCATATTTAAAGGGTTCCCAAGCGGCACACTGCAACCGTGAGACTCCAACTAGAAATATTGAATCTTGAGTCCAGCTAATAATTGTCTGATTGGACTTATGTGACCACATAACTTCGTCAGTGGCTGAGTTCCTGCCCGTTTATTAGCACTTTATCCTATCACAGCCAAAATATTTAAATTATATATTAAATATATATATAATTTATTATCTATTAAATATATATCTTATAAAGGACCTGGGCTTACTTTCTGTAATAAAATGTAAAAGGAAAGTACTTTTGTGAGGTTTTGAAAAAGACACCTGGCCTGGTGCAATCACCGAATGATGCCAACTACCCAAACTACTTTTCCCACTGCTTAATACGATCAATTAGGCAAATGCCCCGGCAGAGTCGTAAAAACCCGAACACTGGTTCGGAGTCGGAGTCGTCGGCCCAAGATTCAGATTCAGATGTGGACTCAGTCCAGGACTGAGGCGGCGATGGAGCGACCGTCATAATTCAACGACACTTCACTGGCCTGCGGAGCTGCGTTGACAACTCAACTTGTTTGGGCCGACATATCTGGCCAGATACGATCGGGTCCGTTCGGCTTGGACCACCAGACAGGCACGGCAACGGTTGTATGTAAGCCTAACCACAGGCCCGCTTTTATTGCCCAGAGTCCGAGTCCGACTCAAACCCCAGTCTCGGATCAAATGAAAATCTCTTTCGAATTGCCAGTGCCAGAGCTCGACGACGAATCCAGCTGTGCGGCTGTCGCTTTTGTGGAAAAGGCAGAAACGTTTCAATCGCCCCGGAAAATGGAAATGGAAATGGACCCTGAAAGGCCGAACGAACACCCCGAACACTGAACGTCGAGTGACGACGACGACCTGACGTGTCGCTGGCCCCTGCGACCGTATATCATTTGTTTACATTGTATTGAGTTGTTAGCCCGCCGCCCGCTGCCCTCGGCCAGTGTTTTAATTGATCCATGGCCCGAAAGGGGCCCGCACACGTCGATAGTCGCCTGGCATCGGCTCTTGATAAGCCCCGGCGACGTCCCTCTCTCTCTCTTGCCCCTCCCAGTCGGGGTCATGCGTGGGCCGCTCTTCTTTCTTTCCATACACTGTTATTTCTACACTCTACACTGCACTAATAAAAACTACTTAAGAATACAAGTAAATGAATAAAATACAATAGGAATACAATTTTTGAGTTTAAGTCAGGCCCAGTTGGCTGAGGTCCAGAACTTGTAAAGGTCCTAGAAGTAAATTTAGATGTTATATCTACCCACATACCAAGTTTCAGCTCGATCGGTCAAAGATTACGGTCAGGAGAGAGATTTAGGTTGTACTTGGGAATATTCCCTAAAAGTAGGCAATGCTTTCTTTGAACTAAGAAAATCAGGCTTAGACTACTACTAGACCTAGATATTTTAAAATGTATAAATTAATTAAATAGTACTGGTAATTTTAAATTAAAAATAAAAAAGATTTAAGCTTTTTCTGGGTGTATAGAGGACACTATTTATGAGCTGGGCATGCCGGAAGTCTGTGATTAGCCTTCTCTAGGCGTGCGCCCATTTATCAAAAAGAGAGAGAGAGAGCTTGAGAATAAGAAATCCAAAATATCAGTTAATAACTTGATCGACTCCGAAATGCGGGCTGAAGCGTCTGGGGTTCTATATAGAGACGCGACTCATAGAATACCCATGCTGCGGTAGGTGCTCGTGGGCCGAGAAACTGAAACCGGCCAAAAGAAAAGAAGAAACGTTAAGAGCGCGCGTTAAACCTCTTAAGTTCCCATTCAGCTTTGACAGTTTTCCTAATGTATTGTGGCCGGGCAGCCGGGCTTCCTCTATTCACAAAAAAAATAAAAACCAGAAAACGCGCTGAGACTCGAGTCGCCTTTTGTTTGGCAACCCGCCGGGGAATTCGTCTTGAGAATCTATTTGTTTGTTGTCGCACTCGGGGTAATGATCTGCGTTTGTCATTCGGAAAGGTTAACTAAACACGGCTCTCCCAAACACGGCGTGGGAGTGGATTCCCGAAAAAAGAGGAGGCAGTTCCTGCGAACAGATGTGCCGATGGTTCGCCAGAAGTGACAAACTCCACTTGACGTTTACCCGGGAGAATCTTTCACTTTTACGGAATTCATTTGAAAAGACAAATAGTTAAGAAAAATATGTAATTCCAAACACTTTTAAGGAGTTTTTAGGGTATATTTTTGTATATCAGTTACTATAGTATATTCAGTATGATGATCTTAATAAAAACGCCAAGAAAATATGTGGTAATGCTAATTAAATCGAATTGCACTTGACGTTTACCCGGGAGAATCTTTCACTTTTATGGAATTCGTTGAGAAAGAAAGAATATGTTATTCCAAAGACTTTAAATGAGTTTTTTAGGGAACATTTTTGTATATCAGTTACTATAGTATATTCAGTATGATGATCTTAATAAAATCGCCAAGAAAAGGTGTGTTAAAGCTAATTAAATCGAATTGCACTTGACGTTTACTCGGGAGAATCTTTCACTTTTATGGAATTCGTTTTGAAAGATAAATAGTTAAGAAAAATATGCAATTCCAAAGACTTTAAAGGAGTTTTTTAGGGAATATTTTGGTATATCAGTTACTATTTCATTATAAAGCTCTTAATATAAACCCCAAGAAAATGTGTTTAAAAGCTAAATAAATCGAACTGATTATCCTCTTATAAAGACACTTTTATTTTAACTCAATTATGTTATAGTAAAAACCCAATTCAATTCCTTCTTTATAATTTTCTATACAAGACTTAAATAATTGCTACTCCTTTGAGGTCTTCCTTATATCTTCCAGGAGTCACTGGCTTTTATTTTCCACAAAAAGAAAGTCAGTTCTCGCCTCACAAAGCCAAAAGTATGTATTATTTGAGTCTAAGCCTGTGGTGAAAATTCAGTTCGATTCGTTCAGCCAAAGTCGAGTTACGAATAGGTTTGTTCCTGAAAAAAGATCGAGATTTACGAGATCGAACTGCAGCGATTCGTTCTACCTTCCAAGAACACTGGCTGTTCCAGTTTGCCGGCAGCGATGATGATGATGGGTTCGGGCCCGTCTCCCAAGGAGGTCTGAACGCATAACTCATCATTAATAACCGAACCTAAATAAGACGTTTTATTGTTGTAAACCAAATTGAATTCCCGCTGAGAGCTGTGTCGGGTAAGAGAAAGAGATCAGAGTCGGCCCAAGACTGAGCTCGTAGATTATCTCTGAGAATGTCCAGAGATTCTCTCCTTTTCTCAGGTGTTACACATCGGTGTCGGAAAATGAGACATCAAAGGCCAACGGACACGGAGGCCACTGTGCCTCGTTGTTATTATTATTATTATTGTTATTATTATTATTGTTGCTCTCGGCTCACACTTCCTACGCCCGGGGCAATGTCATAATTAAAACAATTTCGGGACGTACCTTCTTCCCCTTAATCTGATTTGCTGGGAATTCTTCGGTCTCAGATTTGTTTTCTTCTCCATTGTATATATATCTTGTATCTTCTTTTTTTTTGCGCAAGTGCAAAAGTCGCTGGAGATCAAAGTCGGGTCGTTGTCGAAGCCATCTCGCCTCGGGGCGTTAATCTGGCGTATACGGCTTCTGTTACCTGTTGTCTCATCATCTCATCGCATCTGCCGGCTGATCTGCTGATCTGCTGATCTTCTGTCGGATCTGCGGTCCGTTGGCCGATGGCCGTCTTCCGTCTGAACCCTCTTCTTACAACAGTTTCCGTAATTCCGAAAAAGCGATTTGTATTCTTCTTTTCGGCGCTGGAACGCTGGTACGATTCTGCGAAACTAATTGATTATTTTTACTTCTTTTTTTTAGGGTTTTTTTTTGCTGCCGGCAGCGGAAGACAAGTTAATTTTCTCACACCTTTTTCTACGAATTAATTTGTCGGCGATTTCACCGGTGATTTCGGTTAATCAAGGTGGGCTCGCTGATTGCAGGTAATCGTACAATGTTTGATGGTGGATTTCATTTGAAAAACAGTCGAGATATCTTCATTACATCATTTGGGGGCTTTAATAGTGAAGAATCTAATAAAATCTAATTGATTTGTCTATTTAATGAAGGTAAGATTAGATTGGGTTCATTTGGAGACTTTAGACTCTATTTAATTTCAAGAAAAACCTGTTGAAATGTTAAAGCTTTAAGGGTTCTTACAAGTTTAATCATCTCTAAAGTAAAATAATCTCTTTACTAAATTATTTCTTTTATTTATTTATGGTTACACCCATCTATTTTTATTTTTGCAAAGTTTATTCTACATTACTTACATTTGGAGACTTTAAATTCCATTTAATTTCAAGAAAACCTGTTGTAATGATAAAGCTTAAAGGGTTTTTACAAGTTTAATCATCTTCAAAGTTATTTGTAAAATTATTTCTATTATTTATTTATGGTTACACCCATTTATTATTATTTTTGTAAAGTTTATTCTACATTATTTTCAATTTAATTTCAAGAAAAACCTGTTAAAATGTTGAAGCTTAAAGGCTTTTTACCAGTTTAATCATCTCTAAAGTTATTTGTAAAATTATTTATATTATTTATTTATGGTTACAGCTATCTTTTTTATTTTTGCAAAGTTTATTCTACATTACATATATTTGGAGACTTTAGATTCCATTTAATTTCAAGAAAACCTGTTGAAATGTTAAAGCTTAAGGGGTTTTTACAAGTTTAATCATCTCTAAAGTAATATAATCTCTTTACTAAATTATTTATATTATTTATTTATGGTTACACCCTTCTTTTTTTATTTTTGCAAAGTTTATTTCACATACCCAGCAATTCTTCTAGGTACTTCAATTTCTTCCTTTGAATTCTTTGTTAAACCACAAGAATTAGTCTAGTTCCTGGTATTTAAACCTATTTTCATTTCTGAAATAAGAAAATCTTCCAAGTTCAAATTAAAGATAATTCCTGAAATGTATAAATAAAATCTTGTAGATAGCTAATACCTCAGCTCTCCCAGCTTTCAGTGTTTGAGTTTGCTTCCGAATTTCTGTTGAAAAAACAAACAATTTGGCCAGCAAATCACTTGGGCAAATATTTGCCCCGTAAGATACACAAAGCGATCCCGGCCAGAGCTGATCCATGGGGCCCCCCAGCACGCGGTCTAGGGCAAATATGATTATGCGCCTAATTTAAAGAGGACAGGGCGAATCTCTAACCCCTCGGGGGAGGGAGAAAGAGGAAACGTCCGGCGATGAGTTGGGGGAATCTTATCGAGGGGAACCCAGGGACCACCACGAATTAACCTACCTACAAATTATGCTTGAAATGGATAGATGAGCGGCCCAGATCGGGGTCCGAAATTGACAGACATCCGGATTGGTGTAGATCGGCCAGATATCCACAGACATACCCGCAGCACATGTGTGTGCTTGGGTAACCCGAATGGAAATACAGCAGAAAGATACTGTGCGGTCGGCCGGTCGCCTTACATTTATTGATTTCATCGCAGCGAAGGCCCGGGAAGAATCGAGGCTGGAGAATCAGAATCTCAGGCAGGAGAAGGCTCCAGGCAAACGGGTCTTCTGGGTCTTCTGGCTCTGCTGCGCATCGCATTAAGCGTAGAACAGTGGCAGCCGCACAGCCCAGAGGGATTTACCCCACACCCATCAACATTTCAACTTAATTCCTTTTTTGAGTCGCTCTCTGTCAGCCCCGAAGATGAAGATGCTCCAAAGAGTCGGCCAAGGTGACTGCTGGGGGAGCTCTAAAGGAGAGAATCTTCTAAATATATAAAATATAAATATATATATATAAAAGATAAGTCTTCCTAAAACGTATCTATCTTAAAAAGTATCTATACACTTGGTAAGATATAAAAGGGGTAAGCCAGAGGCACAATTCATTTATTTTCTTTAAATATATTTGTCATTAATTTAATGATAATTTAATAATGCTTAAATTAGATACAATTTCTAACTTATTACTTTTCTATTCTAACTGACTAGCATTAGCTCATTGCCTTGGTCTTCCTGGCCCATAGATTATGGCCTTGTTGTATCTTAAAAAATATCTATACACTTGTTAAGATATAAAAAGGGTTAAGATATAAAAAGGAATAAGCAAGACTTAAATCCTTTACTTTCTTTAAATATATGTGGCATTAGTTTAAGGATAATTAAATAATGCTTAAATGAGATACAAATTCTAACTTATTAAGTATTTTCCCTGACTAGCATTAGCTCATTACCTTGGTCTTGCTGGCCCATATAAATTAAAAAATATCTATAAATTGGTAAGATATAAAAAGGGATAATCAAGGCTCAAATTCTTTACTTTCTTTAAATATTTTTTTTATTATTTTAAGAATAATTTAATAATGCTTAACTTAGATACAATTTCTAATATATTAAGTATTTTTAAGTATTATTTATTAGCTCATTGCCTTGGTCTTGCTGGCCCATATATTATGGCCTTGTTGTTTGCCTTGCTGATTGCCAAGGTGCTGCCTGCGATTGCCGCGTATGCCATGAATTTGTTCCACTATACGTGCAATCATGTTGCCAAGACTCTGGACCTGGCTCTGGAGCTGGAGCTGGCTCTCGGCCGCCTTTCTGGCTCCTTTGGCTAGCCCAGGCATACATACATTCATAAGTTTGTACGGGGGGGGAAAATCAGTAGCCGCATATTGAGTCGTTGACGTTACATGAACTTTGGCTGCGGTTCAATTCTGGCCAAGAGACCACTTAAGCGGCTTAAGGGAATTTCGCTTTACATTTTACAGATCGGGCTGACAGATCGGGGAAGATATAAGGTTTCTCCAACTCACTCGGCCTGTTTTTGGGGCAGTTTTTGGGGCAGTTTTTGAGATGTAGGTTTCGCTTTCAATGGAGTTGAAAGCTTAGGGCCAGAAACCCTAAAAAAGATATAGTATAAATAGGTTTTTATGAGATTATTAACTATCTGCTAACCTGTGGCAATTTAATAGAACTTGTCATGGGAGTATTTCTTGAATTAAAAAGGCTTATATCTTATATAATTAATCCTCCTAGGATTCCCACGATAGATAGCAGCCTCTATAATCCAGCTTACCTAATCCCATCAGGCGAGAGCAGGAAGTGCTATCAGTTATCACCTTCGCCATGGTGGCCACCCGCATGAGATGATGTCAACATGTCCTCGGCCAGGTCCGTAACGAACCCGGTGTATAAGCCATTAGTCTGCCGCCTTGGCAATTATCAACGCTGCGGCCAGATGACTCACGCATGACACTCAAGTCATAATGGAGAAGGCACTTAGCCGCCGTCGTGGCCCGAATGGCTCTTACCAAATTTAGACATTATCGGGGATCCCGGGCCCACATAGAGACATTCGGATCATTGTTTGCCCAACTGTTCTGCGGTTGTGTGAATGCGTATAATTCCGTTTTATGGCTCCTGTGCACCATCATCATCATCATGCCGTCAGAGGCGGCAGCTGCGACCACATCCACCTCCCACTCCCGGCCAGGCCGAGAGGTTCACTTAGCACTAAATGTTGAACTGAAATTTAGGAAAATAAATTTATTATATATTATATACAAATATTATTATTATTATATATTATTTTAAGCAATTAAAAGAACTTTCACAGAAATATTTACTAAGCATTTAGCAAATATTTTTTATAATAAAAGAAGGTGTATATAATCTTTTAAGTAGGAAATAAAATTAAAGTTCTTATCTAAAAGGTAAAAATATATAAATATAAACTTAGGCAAATGTTTTCTATAATAAACTAAAATTTAGGGAAATTAATTTATTATATATTATATATAAATATACTGAAATAGAGATGTTATTTGAGCAATTAATGTAGTACTGTAAAAGGAACTTTCACAGAAGTATTTACTAATACTAATAATTTACTAGAAAATATTTTGTATAATAAAAGAAGGTGTATATAATCTTTTAGGTAGAAAATAAAATTAAAGTTGGTATCTAAAAGGTAAATATACATAAATATAAACTCAGGCAAATATTTTCTATAATAAAAAAAGGTATATATTACTTATTTAATCAAGAAAAAAATTAAAGTTGGTATCTAAAAGCTAAAAATAAATAAATATAAACTCAGGCAAATATTTTCTATAATAAAAGAAGGCTTATTTAATGAAGAAAATTAAATTAAAGTTGGTATCTAAATGTTAAAAATAATAAAGACAAACACAACAGAAACTTAGGCAAACATATTCTATAATAAAAGAAGATGTATATTATTTTTTAAGTAGAAATAAAATAAAATTAAAGTTGGTATCTATAAGATTAAAAATAAATGTCTATATTTGAAAGCTAATGTTAGCACTTTCCTTGGTCTTGCAAATATTCCTTACTCTTCAAATTAAAACAAAAAATGTTGTAAACACTTTTATAATTTTATATATAATTTCATAAATTCTGTACTCTTTTTATTGCCAGTGTATCTGCTCACATTCCTGCTTGGAATGGACCTCAAAAGGGAGAGCCCCGACTACATAAAATTGTATTTAGTCATGCTACATCACTTTGTAATAATTTTCATTTTGGCGCTTGCTTTGATCTTCGCCCGCTTTCCGTGTGTGAGGCCTCCGGCCCTGCAGCCCCACCCGGCCGGCCCCTCCTGGCTCCTCCTGGACGCCCCCTTACCGCCGCCTTTGGGCCATAATCTTTGGACCGAAAACTGCCACCGTGCGGCGTTCGTCGAGCCGCGTTAAAAAATCTTTCGAAATTATTAAGGCAGGCGAAACGGAGCGCCAAGTTGGTTTCTTCATCTTCGGCTGGCTCTGTTTGATTCTGTTCTGCTTCTTCATTTTTTTTATTCTTTTTTTATTTTTTATTTTGCATTTTTCCCATCGGCAGGCAGACATGGCCCATTTGATTGAGCAATCATCAATTGTGCATGAAGCGAACGATTTGCGATTGCGGTGAGCGAACAGAATCGATACTTCAGTGCTGACAGCTCTGTTTGAGCCAAGATCACTGGCTTGGCCTTGAAAATACTTAAGAGGCTGAAAGGGAAATTTTTGCAAGGAATTTCAGACCTTTACTAAAATGAAAGCGGATTTTTTTTGGCTGTATAAAACACTATCTGTGTATTAACTGTTTAAAAGCCAAAGCTTCTTTTTAAAAAAAATCCCTCTTATCTCCTAATTTCTATTTTATAGAAAATAGAGGCTGCAAGGGAAATTTTTGCAAGGAATTTCAAATCTTAACTAAAATGAAAGCTGATTTCTTTAGCTATATAAAACACTCTCTTTATATTAACTATTTAAAACGAAAAGCTTCTTGAAAACAAATTTCCCTAACCTCGTAATTGCTATTTCCTCTATTTTATAGAAAATATTTTCCTCTATTCCTCTATTTTATAGAAAATATAGGCTGGAAGGGAAATTTTTGCAAGGAATTTCCAACCTTTACTAAAATGAAAGCAGATTTTATATGCTAAATAAAATACTTTATTTATGTTAACTATTTAAAACCCAAAGCTTCTTTGAAAACAAATTTCTCTAACCCCCTAATTTCTATTTTATAGAAAATATAGGCTGGAAGGGAAATTTTTTCAAGCAATTTCAAGCCTTTACTAAAATGAAAGCAGATTTTATATGCTATATATTTATATTTTATATATATATATTTATATTTATATTTTTTTATATTTATATGAACTATTTAAAATATTTAAAAAAATGTTTCTAACCCCCTAATTCCTATTTTAAGGGAAAATAGGTCTTCTTGGCAGCCTAAGACCCATCTTCTTCCACATGCCACATCCGTGTAGACCCTGCACCGTGCCCCACATGGTGTCTGTTTACCCACAAGTCTGTCACGGCCAACAATTCGGAAAATCGTTGACATGCAAATGGCAACGAGCCGTGTAAACGGAGCCGCAAAGTGAGCAGCGGCAGCGGCAGCGGCTCATATATCACCGATCTGCGCCTGCGCCGTGTGGGCCAAGTTGACCGACCGATTTCCCTATAAATAGCACGTGTTGGCTGTGTGTTTGACCTTAGCATGCTTTCCAAGTGCAGTGATTTCTCGGGAAATAGCATAGGATCTGGTTTTTATGGACTCGAACTAACTGCTGTGACCTTGTTTCTTGTTGTTCCCCTGTTTTACGGGCTTGTTGCTTTGGTTTTTGAGAATTTTATAGCTGTTGACGTTGGTAATTAACAAGGGTCAAAATATACATTTACTCTGTTTTAATTTCATTTCTTATATTTATAATTTAAGCTGCCAAAAAGAAGAATTTATATAAAGAATAACGAAATTCAAGCATTATAAAGGCGAATCACATTTTAAATAAGTTCTAGGTTCTCTTAACTCAAGTTTCTAGGGGAAATAATCATATTCCCCTTAAAACTCCAATCTTTTTGATCAATAACTACAATTAAGACTAAGAAGAGCCTTAAGCTTAGACAATAATTCAGAATAATTTCCTTAAAATTTGCACCCCAGCCCAAGTGCTCGCATCAAGTTAAGAGAGCAATTAATTATAGCCATTGAGCACGGACAATATGTGTGACAGGCATGAAACACGAGCAAAGTCCAGGCACTCCACATAAACAGAGAACTGGACATGGGAGATCCGGGATCTGGGATCTGGGATCTGGGATACCTGGGATGTGGCATCTGGGACTTGGGATCTCTGGGCACTGGCACTGGCACTGGCAGCACTCGGATATGCGACGGGACCACACGCATCGTGTGTGACGGCGATAAAAATCACAGCATGTTGCAAACAGCCCATTGACGTCCCTCTTCTGGCGGCCGTTAATGCTGTTGTTGGGCAAATCTTTTGACAGTTGTGTTGAAGCATAAAGATGCCAAAAGCAACAGCAACACCAACAGCAACAGCAACAGCAACAGGCACAGGAACGGCAATGGTCGCAGCAACATAAAGCCGCCAAGTGCGTATCTGAAGCGTCTGGGGCACTCGCAGCCACGAAAAGCGCATCAATCAAATGTACCGCCAACCGATCCCCACGCTGGACACCTGAGGTCAGAATAATAGTACTAATAATAGTGTTTGCATGCACTAAACAAAAGAATAAATATTAGACCTAAGGAATTAATTACATAGGGGAAGGTTTCGTTAAAGGGATAAAATCTCAATCAGAATATACCAGTATTCGTCTACTTTTTAGAGAAAAAACATATTTTTCATTTTAAGAATTAATTACATAGGGAGTAGAGGGTCATAAAGAGGGTAAATTATAATCGTATTACTATATTATAGTACTGGGATGGAAAGTGAATGGATTTAGCTAAATAAATATGCATTTTGTTACACCGAATTGATTACATAGGGTGTTTAGGATCGAAAAAAAAGGCAGAAATGTAATTGAATTACTTTATTGTAATACTAGGATGGAAGTGAAGTAAATAAGTATGCATTGTCTTACAAAGAATTGATTACATAGGGGTTAGAGGGTCGAAAAGAGTCATATATATTATTGTATTACTTGATCATAGTACTAGCATTAATAGTGAATAAATTTAGCTAAATAAATATAATTTTTTTACAAAGAATAGATTAGTATATAAGCGGCAAAAATAGCACTGTTAGTTAACTCTATCCACTTCTGTTCTTTTATATTTTTATCTTTCTAATATGTAATATTTTCTTCTCCGAGAATTTGTATTTAATTTTTTTTTTTAATCCTTGCTTGAGCTATAACCTTGCCCGCTGCTGTGCAAATATCCATACCCATAGCCACACGCTCACATTCGATCAATCATTTATTATGGCATCGCTGATGGCGGCCCCAACGTTGGTGGCCCCCGCCCAAAGCAAAAACAAAACCAAAAAGGAAAAACAACACAAACAACCCACGAGCACACAAAAAACGAATGAAAATACTTGGAAAATATAGCTAATTTTCTATGGGGCCATATAAATTCGGGTTTAGTTTCTATTTTCGAGGGGGGCGGACAGTTAATTTTGAGCACGAAAAGCAATTGTATCGCATGGCTGTCAGATCCACTTATATGAGCGCATTTAATGAGTTGGGAAAGTATAATGGGGCAATAGAGTATTTATTTATGGCTTGGAGAAAACTTAAAAAAAATAATATATTTTTGGTTTTAGCTAGGAGAATTATTGCTTGATTTTCAGAGGTTGGTTTTAAGAGAAAAACTATATTTATGAAATTACTAAAATCATTTTAACATTTGCTTTTATATTTAGATTTCATATATGAATTAATTATCTTGTATTATCTGTAATAAATAAGATTGCTTGAATTTTGAACTGACTTATAGTAATGTTATAATTTAATGAAGACATTAATTGTAATAATCTATAAGCAAATGCTTAGCTCTTTCGTAGAGTCGTATTTATTCTTTTAAATAAATCATTTTAAAAATGTTATTCATTTAAATTCCATAATATTTAATTTAGGCCTCTTACACGTCAGAATAACTACCCGAAATTAATTGCAATAATTGATAAACAAATGATCTCCTCTTACCTAGTGTGTTATTTATTCTTTTAAATAAATCATATTAAATACTATATTCATTTAAATTCCATAATAATTAATTTAGGCCTCTTACACTTCAGAATAACTACAGAAATAATATATTATTTGGTTTTAGCTTGGAGAATTTTTGCTTGATTTTCTGAGCTTGGTTTTAAACCAAAAACTTTACCAAAGTATTGAAATCATTTTAACAATTTCTTTCATATTTACATTTTATATATGAATTAATTTTCTTATTTTAACTGTATAAGATTGCTATTAATGGAATTATTTAATGTAGTAATTAATTGTAAAAATTGTCAAGCAAATGCTTAGCTCTTTCCTAGAGTCTCATATATTCCTTTAAATAAATCATATTAAATATTATATTCATTTAAATTCCATAATATTTAATGTAGGCCTCTAACATTTCAAAATAACTACTCGACTCATCTGTATTATCAGCTAGTTAACCGACAGATCAGATGAGAGTGATAAATCTTCCCCGACAGCCATTCGGCTGGCTTAATGTTCCCGCGGACCCATTTAATTGATTGACATTTCGCGCTTGCCTTATCGCGCTCGAGTCAATGAAAAACATTTTAATTCAAATTAAATTTCGTTGGAATTAATTGCAGACCGGACGAATACAAATAAAGACACAAAGCAGGCCACAACGAAAAAACAAAAAAGGAGCACAAATCACGCGAACGTGGACCGCCCAAGTGGCCGCTTCGTTGGTGGCCACAACCACAACCACAGCCCAATCAGTCGGCAACGAAATTTAGTTGTTTAGCTGCCGCTGCCGCTTTTGCTGTTGTATCGCTTTATCGCCACCATAAATATGGAAATTTTTCATTAGCGATTTCCGTTTCCGATTTATCTTAATGGCCGGCTGGCCTGCCGCGGCTGTAGTTCTTGTTCTTGCTGTTGTTGTAATTAAGAGGAGCTACCGTTTGATGCTTTGGCAAAACATGTTGCAGCAACATTACTGGTATAGGTATATCTATATATATATATATATATATGTGGCCGAGGCTCCCCTTCGTGTGTGGTCTTTTATCAGGCTTTTGGCCAATGAAAGCGGCTATTAAGTCTTGGCCAGTCAACTGGCAACTTGGGTGGCAACATGCCATTCACCAATCACACATACACAGGGGCACAGAGAGAAAAATATGTAGTGTATTCTGAATACATAAGTATAAAATAAACATATTACTTAGAGTAGGTCAGGAAAAAGTAATATAATAAGTACTTAGAGCTAAGAACTTTGCTGAAAACTTCTTTTAAAAATTTTCAAAATTTTAACAAATTTTTTACACAAATAAATATACATAAAATTAAAATCAAATCCGGTAATTAATTTGTTAAGTCGACCATAGAATAAAGCTACTAGCTCCTAAATAAATTAAGTTTCTAGTGCTACTGGGATAATCTTGGTGACTTCTTTTTTAAATATTATCTAAGGAGAGCGGTTGGTTTTTAAATGCTTTTATATTACTTGTGGCATTTTTTATATATTTAATTTATATAAATACCTTAACCTATAGTTTTCAAATCCATAGAAAAATTGCTTAAAAGTATGGAATAAATTAATTTATAACCAACAAGAAGTGGAAACTTGTTCTTATTTTGGGAAGCAAAATTATGTGGCATACTTCTAGGCACTTTCTAGAAAAATTTCCAAAGCCTAACGATTTCTTGGGCAGTTGTATTAATTATTATATATATTATTATTGCCACTTTTTTGTTGCAGTGCAGCCCAGTCTGTTGGCGGCGCCGCACAAAAAAGAAAGCGCGTGCAACAGGCAAAAACAACAACAAAACCCAACCGACCGGAACTTCAACTGGCGCTATATGCAATTATAAGACTGCGTCTGTGTCGGACTCGGACTTGGAGCCGAAGACGTGGACGGAGATGGAGATGGAGACGGAGTCCAAGTAGGAGTCTGGGGCTGCGGCGAACAGTAGCAGCATTTGCCTTTTGCCAAAGATTGACAGCGGCAACTAAGCCCGGGATGGGGATGGGGATGGCGATGGCGGGACCACCATGAAGTCCGAATGCCGCGGCTGTCTGGGGGATACACACACGTGTGTAGTATGTGTGTGTGTGTGTATCTGCGATCGGAGATGCTCCAAGTTGCTTGTCGCCACGCCGCTGCGTTATTTTGTCAAAAGTAACATGTTGCCGCTGTTGCATGGTCCGCATGTGTTGCATGTTGCTCCCCTTTTGTTAGCTGTTCTTGGTTTTTATCTGGTGGATGTTGGCTACACGCCCGAAAGCCGCAAACAATTGCCGCTGCTTGTTCGGATGCTGCCTCGCTGGGCCGATGCAAATTATTGCTCTCTTCTGGCTGTCAACATCGCAATAATTGTTGCCAACATTTGATGCTGCTGCCGTTGCTTGTCATAACTTTATCACTGCCGGCGGGGCCATCTCTAGGTTGTCTTGGCCAATTATAGAGAGACAAGCTCCGGAGGATTCCGAGATTTAACGGAAGCAGCCTGAGATAGGATCCAAATGTAACCAGAAGTATACAATGTACCACAATGTATTTCAGGCTGAGACTGTAGTTGTATTAACAAAGTCATAAGTTAAAATAAGTTTAGCAATCAATGAACAAAGTAATAAACAGAGTTTCTTATCTATAATATGTTTTCTTGCTTCTAATTATGAAAGCATATCTAATTCGGAATTTTTATAAACAAAATACATAGCTTTGATTAATAAAAAGCTTACTTGAAACTATATACCTTCTCTTTTTCTATAAGATTATGTTTAAATAGAATCTTGCCAGCTCTAATACCCTTAAAAATATCTATTAATATATATAGCTTATTAATAAATATTTTGTTTACTATTCGGCATTTTTTTAAACCTAATATTAACGACATTTATTTATAAATATATGTTTAAAGATTTTGGTAATTAATTTAGCAAAAGGGTTGTATTTTAACAAACCTTTTTTTTTAAATATCGAACCAACCAAGCAATTTTGAGGCAAAAATATAAATTTAATGAATGAAACTGAATAAATTCTAGAAAAAAATATAAATATTTTATGATCAATTTCAAGACTACTTATAGACAAGGTCTCCTGTTATTTGGATCCTCCTCTAAGCTCTAAGAACCCCAAACCTAAATAAAAAACTTAATTTCCCTTTCTTCAGAAGAATACATAATAATAAAGTCGGGCTTTACGGACTTTTTGCGGGATTCCTAGAAAACCCTGAATGCCGAAACGTCCAAAGCAGAAACAATAATGCCCCACGATCCCATGGACCACACACACTCACACACACACCGATCGATCGCCCAGGAGCACAACACGGAGAGAGAGAGCGAGGGGGAAAACAAATAATTGCTAATTTTATGCTCGAATAAATGAGAGCTAGCGAGACGAAGGGCAGGCAAAGGATCACAAAAAATGGGCGCCCCACCATTCGGGCGGCATAAATTAGTGCGAGCAGGATGGACGACTGGCAGCCCTCTCAAGCGTCACGCACTATCAAAGCGGAGAATGATCAATGGGGGCAGGGCACCTCCAGCCCTCTCGCTCATGCGCACACCAGCCAGCGGCGGGAGAGAGCAGGCCGGCTAATAGAGACCACCCAAGCAGATGACGACGAATTAAGGGCCACCCACGAAGAGACACGCCGGTGCTCTCTTCTCTGTCTTTGTGGCTGTATGTGTGTGTGCGGGCATGAGGGCACACAGCGAGAAATTAGAAAAATAAGAAAAATTTCTCTGACTAATGAATATAAAATTATTTTAATGATAGCAATTTAATGTTTATAGATCAAATTGTTATACAAAATTAGTATTAAAATTTAGTAATCAATTAAAAATAAATAATATTCTCTTTTTATCAGTAGTTTATATATTTAAAACCTTTTGTTCAGTGTTTGATTAAAAAGACCACTGAAAGCCACACCAGAATTTGCTATGCAGGGGAGCCAGAGCTGATAATTGAAGTATGTAGAACGGTGCACCATATGAAACATAAACTTTATAAACAAAAGATCTCTAAGAGGCACATATAATAAACAAATAATTTCTCACATTAAAAATGTAACTAGCCCCTATTAATATAAGTTTTAATTCACAGAATTTTGATAAGAAATCAATGATAATAATTTGTTCAATTTCCTGGTCTCCTGGATTGTGTTAAAACGTCTTTTAATTATTTTACTCAATTTGATCTTATTTTAATTTTTATTTTTTATTTTAATAATTTAATATATATTTATGGAATCTGTTAATTATTTTGTTCAGCAGGCATACCATATGTTTAAAAAATAAAAAAGTTAAATATTTCCTATTGTCGCCCAAAAGTAGGCAATGCTTTTAGAACTGCTGCGCTGCCAAGTGGATGGACAAAATATTTTTGTATATTTTTACTGGTTTAGATTAATATATAACGATTACGATTTATTACCAATTTTTTTTTAATGTCGCAAAAGCAAAAATTCTTTAATAAACAAATAAATAAATACATTGTACAATGTTAACTTACACGCAATTTTACATAATACATATGTAAGCATACATAAACGCGACGTTGCATGTTCAGCGACAATTTTTGGTATTTTCCCACTAAAAACGATTTCGTTATCAAAGTTCTTGAAACTGAACTGGATTTTAATGGTATTATTTTTTCGCCATTTTGGTATTTTTTATCGGTATCGGCGTGGGCACACCGATAAGCAGGCCGACGAATTAGTTTTGAAAGCTAAAGCTAAATAAATTTATTTCACGAAATAAAAGCGTCTCCTCACAATGTCAGTGAAGGGAGCATTGCTACAGATGGTTAGCCGGCGCCTCGCCCAACGGAAGACATCGACCACGGCGCATAACCTGAGGTAAGTCCGTTGCCCACACCGCTTCCTCTTTTCTGTGACGTAATGAACGCACGTTTGTCCGGCAGCCGCACGTAATTGTGATATGATTTGATTACGAGTTTCCGTGTTCCACAGCACCCTGCGTCTGTCCCAACAGCGCCTGTACAGCACGGAAAAGCAGCCGGAGGAGGCGGCGGGCGCGGCGGGGGAACAGAAGACAGCGGCAGCGTCGCCGGAGCTGGAGAAACTCGGAAAGGACTTGGCCGCCGCCAAGGAGCAAAATGCCGAGCTGCTGGACAAGTACAAGCGGGCCCTGGCTGACAGCGAGAACATGCGCAATCGGCTGAACAAACAGATTAGCGATGCCAAGATCTTTGGCATCCAGAGCTTCTGCAAGGACCTGCTCGAGGTGGCGGACACCCTGGGCCATGCCACGCAAGCGGTGCCCAAGGATAAGGTGGGATTTTATAGATGTGGCCTTTGTGTGTCATACTTTTGGAACTTTATTAAAGTTCTGGTTCTTTCCATCACTTCTATCGTGTTATTTAAGATCTAAAATCTTTCGTAATCTTTAAGATTCGTGAAAACAAACCCAGATATTCATTCCTTCCTTTTTCTTACAGCTCAGCGGCAACTCGGACTTGAAGAACCTGTACGAGGGCCTCAGTATGACGCGCGCCTCCCTGTTGCAGGTGTTCAAGCGCCACGGCCTGGAGCCTGTGGATCCCATCAACCAGAAATTCGATCCTAATATGCACGAGGCTCTGTTCCAGAAGGAGGACAAGACCGTCGATGCCAATACCGTGGTGGAGGTGACCAAGCTGGGCTACAAGCTGCACGAACGTTGCATACGTCCCGCCCTGGTGGGCGTCTCCAAGTGTTGATAGACCAAGCGGCTGCTGCTGCCCAGTGGTGAGCAAAATTCCCGGTATCCCTAAAAACGAACCCCTTCGAGTTTTTTACATGGCGTCGCTCTCAAATGTTTGCAATTTGTTTTCCTCTGCAAAATTAATGTACGTTAACCCCGTGTAAATACAAAAATCCCTTTAAGGTAACGCAACCTTTGGGCAGCGCTGGCGAATTTAGAATTCCTCCTAGTTTCTAAGAGATCTGTGACTGGACTTGATGGCCACAATTTCTACCACACACGTGGCCATCAAGTCTTCCACTTTAAGGCTTAAATTACTATAATAAAACATGTGTTTAGTTTGTTGAAACACGGTGGGTTTTCCTTTGTTTTCTGCTACGCCTGATTTACCACGGATTCCTTTGATTTTCCCGGGATGTGTAGGAGCTAAATGGGGAAGCAGAAACCCGAAACCCTCTTGAAATCTCACTTCTTTTGTCCACAATACCAGGTAGGCAAGGGCAAAAGCATTCCTGCTCGTCGCACAAGGTGGAAAATTCAATGGAAATGCGAGATTTTCTATGGATCAGCAGGTAGCAGTCTATGAATTCAGGGGAAATGAATTTAGGGATGGGCATGAAACTAGGGGTCAAAGTCTAGTTCGAAAGGTGTCTCACTTCTCAGTGGTTAGTTGTCCTTAAACATTCGAAGTGAGCGGAATGATTCGTTTCCTTTTACACCTTCTGTGGCCATTGGCCCTGCTGCAGTGCATCGAGGCAGTAGCAGTGGCTCCGAGACCCCTTATATATGGCCGGGATAATGCCTTCTACTTCGGTTTGCCGGTCTATAAACTCATCAAGCCGGGTGTTCCCCCTACTACGACTACGACAACAACGACCACGCCTGCACCCAGCTCGGGTTATCCTAGTGATATTCTGGACTTAGCTTACACAAAGCTGGGCCTGAAGAAGCTGCCGAGGATCGAGGAGTTGGGCGAATTGATTGGCACTAGTGACGCCTTAGAAACCATCGATTATCTGCGCAAACGGACCTCCAACGATGCGGACATCGCCCTGATGAAACAGTATATGGACACTCTTCATTTCGAAGAAGAGAATGAGGCGGAAGAGGAGGCTGAGGCGGAGGCGGAGGAGAAGCTAAATGAGGACATCGATGATGCTGACGATGATAACACCATGGATAACAGCTTTGATGACGAGCAACCCAGCGAAATTGTGAGCCCTACAAAAGCCCCTGAGCCGGAGGGAAGTATGATGCAGCGATTCAGTGCCTTCCTGAAGCAGTGGACCAGTGGTCGTCCCCCAACTCCAGCACCAACGGTAGCTCCTCCTCCTCCGCCTCGTCCTGTTTCCTTCCAGCCAGTTTTTGTGGTTCCTCCTCCAATGGGCATGCAAAACCGACGGCCTGTCCTGGTGAGGCAACCAGTACCATACCACTATCCCGTTCCCTTCAGACCCGTAATGTCGTCGGCTCCCCCGCGCGTCGAAAAGCCCACCGAGGTGCCCAGCACCACAGCAGCTCCTAAGCCCCATCTGAACACCCCCAAGGAGCAGGAATATGTTGCCAAGGAGCTGGAGGATATCACGATCGAGGTACCGAACCTTTCGCCGCACATCATGCAGTTCGCCAAGTTGGCCAACATCTCGCCAGTGATTGTTGACCGCTTCCTGCAGCGCCAGCCCAAGCTGGCGGCGTTGGCCAAAAAGGTGAGCACACTGGCGTTGAGCCAAGAGCAGACCCAGGAGATGGAGTCCCAAGTGCTAATGGCCGTACACAAGGCGCTGTCCCAGAACGAGGAGATGAGCAAAATCCTGGAGGCGGCCCAGACACTTAAATAGACTGAATGTATAATTAAATAGCTTTAAGGTTAAGATTTACAAGTTAATAAACCAACTAATAACTATAAAATTGACTAAATCATTATATACTTTTCAGCCTGCTTATCTAGATTCTAGATTATATAGGCCGATATGTGGGATATATGAAGAATAAGTTTCAAAACTATATTTTCTAGAATGTTACCCAAAAGCCACATGGTTAAAAAGATAATCAAACTGTGTTAGTACCTCAAAATGTGCAGGTATGATCCGAAGATTGCCAACCACCACATTATTAAATTACTAATGTTTTCTCTGGCGTTTTGTGCATAACTGTAACCTTGTGTCATTTTGTCACCGTTTAATATTAAAACGCTTCAAAGTTCTCCAAAATTACAGTAAATCATTCAACTGTTCGACAATTTAATGAAAATGCCAAGCTAGGGAGTCAGCAAGACACTTTGGTAAGTTTGTCGTTAGGTTTTCTATATGTCCATTAAAATAGCACTCACTTGCCCTGGGAAATAGGCAAACGAGCGTGCATAGGACAACACGTGGTTCTTGAATAATCAGAGTTTTATCTCCACGAAATTAAACTGAATTCGTTAAAATCGAGTTAAAAAATGAAATGTGCCAACCGCAGTGTGACCAAAGGTAAACATTAGAAAGAAGCCCTTATCTTTAAGATTATAGCATAAGTTCTGTCACCTTAGCAATTTAGTTTCCAGATCTGGTCATACTTAAGGAAATGTGCAACTTTTATTTTTTTAATGGCTACTAGGTTCTAATTAAGCTATTTTTGCATAATTTATTTAACAATTTTTTTCTTTCATTAATTTTAGCAAATATTACAAAATTAGCTATTTGTGCGCGTTTTGGTATTTTAATAAACTTATTTGCAATTGACTGGATAAACTACGATTAAGACTGGCTCTATCTTGTATATGAAAATTTATGTTTTACAATTATCAAAAATTTGGAATGTACGTGAATAGCACCGCATAGTTATCGTCGAATCGGAACACGGGGGGCTTTTATTTTTAATTTATTTCGTAAATAAGCAACTAATTTGAGTAAAATAAAGTACCTGCAAAGGTGTTAAGAACTGACAGAGAGAGAGAGAGAGAGAGCGCTCTAGAGCCAACCGCTCTTTTGTACATATACAGCGGCAGTTGACGACTGTATGTGTGCACATGTATTACCAGCGCGCTGTCGACATATACCCTTCATTTTAGCGCCTTAGTTAATTTTGGAAAACGCTTGCCCTCCATTTTAAATAACTCTTGTTTTCTCTATAATATTTATTTAGATTTTATTACTATTATATTTCATAGTAATGGCCTAATATACGTATATATAAAATATATAATAATATATATAAAAATACATAATATATTGCATACATGACTTTACATTGGAACAATTGTCATTAGGGTATTTAGCGTGCGAAGTGCGAAAAGTATGTGAATACAAAAAAGGTGCGTATGCACGCATTTCGTGCCTCAAGACGGTCAACTTTGCGATTGAACAGGGTGCCCCAAGAATGTCAACTTTTCGATTGTACAGGGTGCTTATTTATATAATTATTTAAATGTTATATTTATACTTATTATTTCTATATATATTGATTTATATTATACACGTGTATATTTTTTATATTGTATGTATTATACATATATTAAATATCATGGTATTATGCATTTAATAACGGTCCATATATATATATATGTATGTATTTGAAACATATTTATATATTATATTTTGACTGTTTTATATTAAATAAAATTTAGTAAAATGATTTGTGATAAACAAATTTGCTATTTTTTTGCGTTCGCTTAAAACTAGAATTACATCCCCGTGTATTAATTGTGCTAATTAGTAGCAAAATAACAAAATTAAAACTTTTTTCTATGTTCGGAGATTTTAACTTATGTGTATAAGGAAAACTATTTTAAAAATAACGGTAGCCGAAAAAATGTATAAAGAAAATTTTATATTTTTATTCTTTTTTTATTTATATATATAAATATGTATATCTTATATTTATTATTAACATTTCTATAAGTAATATAATATTATATTAATTTAGAATATTAAGTTCATAAAATATACATCTACATACATCAATTAAGCTGCTTATATACGTATGTATGCAATTTAGTTAAACATCCTATACAATCATATCTTTTGACACCCATTACCCCAAATCTTTATGTAATATATATTTTTATATTTTATATTTTATTTTTATTTTATTTATTATATTAGAATATTAAGTTAATAAAATAGTTAATATATATGTACTTACATCAATTACGCTGTTTATATTATGCATGAATGCAATTTAAATACACATCCTATACAATCATATATTCTTAGACACCAATTAACCCAAACCTTTATATATTATATATTTTGATATATTATATTTTATATTATTAAGGATATTAAGTTAATAAAATAATAAATGTACATATATGTACTTACATCAATTAAGCTGTTTATATATGTATGAATGCAATTTAGATAAACATCCAATACAATCATATATTTTTAGGCACCAATTAACCCAAACCTTTATATGTATATTTTATATTTATATATATCATATTTTATATTATTAAGAATATTAAGTTAATGAAATAGTCAATATACATATATGTACTTACATCAATTAAGCTGTTTATAAATGTTTTAATGCAATTTAGTTAAGATTCATAAAATATTTAATATAGATGTACATGAATTAATTAAGCTGTTTATATATGTGTCCAATTTAGCTAAATATCCTATTAAATCATATACTCCCCCCCCCACCCCTTTTTTACGCATGTAACTGAATTCAATTCTTGGCCTTGAAATGATTTCGGCTAGAAAATCGTCTTCGCGCACAAATACGCACACATACGCACTCGCTTCTTGGCTTTATAGCTGGCTCCAGTCTCTATTGAAATATTATTCTAAAGCCAGAGAGAGAGCGCGCTAGAGCCAGCCGCTCTCTTGTTCGCATGCAGTTGCAGTGGACGACTATATGCATGCACACGTATGTATTCTCGAGCATTCTAAATTTGCCGGCATGCATTCGTTTACTAAAGCGCTCTCTCGAAATATACCCTTCACTTTATAAGTTGTAAGCTAGTTTTGGAAGACGCTTGCCCCCCCATTTAAAAAAAACTCTTAATTTGTCTTAGGTTTATATAATAATTATTCAAATATAGTATATCTGATAGTAATGGCCTGATATACTTATATAAATATACAAATTATATTGCATTCATGACTTTGCATTGGAAAAATTGTCATTAGGGTATTTAGCGTGCGAAGTGTGAAGACATCAAATTGTAGGTGCGTATGCACTATGCATTTCATGCTTCAAGGCCAACTTTGCAATTGAACAGGGTGCCTATTTTTATAATTTGTTATATATTTTATTTATATGTTTACTATATATTAATTATATTTCTTAATATTATGCATTTATTAAATGTAAATATATAAATATTTACTTGGTATATAATTATAAATTGTACATAATATGTAAGTTACCCATTTTGAGTGTTTACGCTCTCAACTGTAAGAGAGCGGATAGAGCGCGACTTTCGTAGCCAGCAGAAAAGTAAGCTTATATATTGCAATTCAAATGTATGGCCGATCGGAGCACGGAGCACTCAAAGCAAGGTGGTAAATATTAAGTATTCCTTGAATAAATATAGGTGGATAAGAAATGTTCCAGAGTTTATTTATATGTTTGAACTTAAAATCTGGAACATTTCATATACACCAATTTTCAAGCAATACTTAATATTTACCACCTAGCTTTAAGTGCCCCGTGCGTTGTGCTCGCAACTGCGCCTGACCTACGCCAATATGACAAGTGTGACGTCACAAAGCTACGAAAGTGACTTGAAATATATAAATGTAAATATATATTTTCGCTTAAAAATATACATCGTACTTTTTAAGATTTACTAAAACATTTGTTAAACATATTTCTCTTTCTTATTTATAATACTTAGAACTACATAATTTCTTTATTTCCCAAAATAAAAAATAAAAGTAAGGAGCCTAGATAAAATGAATGTTTGTTCAAGACTTATTAAATTTTTTAATTTATTAATTTTTCTTACTTTTAATACTTACATTTTTTTATTTACTATCACTCTTGCCCTGCCACACCTATTACCACACCTATTTGAAATTAAATTTTTTGTTTTAAAAAATCAAAATTTAAAGTATAGTTAATTGGACGAAGGACCATAATGGCCCTGATGCGAATTCTTCAAAGTCAGGTTGCATCCCAGATGTGCTCCTCTCACCTGCAGCAACGGAGCCTCCGGCAGTCCACCTTCGCCAAGTCGATGAAGCCGATGAAGGAGTGGAAAAGCAAGCGCGTGCTGAAAGTCTGCGTGGTCGGAGCGGGACAGGTGGGCGCGGCGATCTGTTCGTGTCTGCTTCTCCGCAAGTTGACCAGACATCTGGTCATCGTAGATGCCAATCACGAGAAGGCCCAGGCGGAGGCTTTGGACTTCCAGCACGGATCCGCCCTATTGGGGGATCCTCTAATTGAAACCAGTGCCGATGCGACAGGCACCAAAGACTCTGACGTGGTGATCATGACGGCTGGGGCCCGACCGTCCGGCAAGGATCGGTCGCGACTGGCCACGCTGGGCAAGACCTTTAAGATCTTCCAGGATATAATTCCCAAACTGGTGAAAGAGAGCCCCAAAGCCATCTTCGTGGTCATCTCCAATCCCGCGGATGTCATGGCCTATGCGGTGCAGCGCTTAACAGGCCTCCCCAAACATCGCGTTTTAACCACTGGCTGTCACCTGGACTCGCTTCGATTCTGTTATCTCATCGCCGAGCGCCTCCAATTACCACCATCCCAGATCAGGGGTTTTGTGATCGGGGAACACGGAACCAGTATGGTGCCGGTATGGTCCTCCGTCTCCGTGGGCGGCATCCGGCTGAGTGACGTGATCGAGGAACTGGCCTGCGGCGGGGACCCCGAGAACTGGTGGGAGATAAACGAGAAAATTGTTACTTCCGGCGCAGCGGTGGGTACCGTTAAAGGGTATACGAACTGGGCCGTTGCTCTCACCTGCGTCGATGTCGTGGAGGCATTGACCAGCAGCAAGGGCAAGATCATCTCTGTGGGCACCGATATGCAGGGCCTTTATGGAATTGAGCACAACGTTGTCCTCTCCCTACCCTGCTTGGTCACCTCAGGCGGTATTAGCCATGTTTTCCAGCTACCGCTGACGAGTGTCGAGCTAGAGAAGCTTCACGCTTCCGCCGAAACCCTGCTCGAGGCACAGTGCTCTCTAAATTTTTAAAAATATAAATATAATATAAGTATAAATATTTTTCCAAAATATAAATCTATAATGTTATTTTCCTCTTGAAGGATATTTTACCATCTGATCTAATAAATAATATCTTTACAAAAAAACAAAAACATTTTCTTCTTACACATTTACATTACATTTTTTTCTCTCTCTTCGTTCTGAAAAATATCTATGTATGTATGTATATATAAGCATCCACGCAACTCATCACCAAAGCAACGTTAAATTTCCCAAGTGTTTGCGAGGGAAGACGAAAAGAAGAAGTGGAGAGAGCGAATAGACAAGCCCTAAGCCCTTTCCACTTTCCATTGAGATGGTGGGCGAGCAAGAGCACAGGGCATGGCCACTTTCCATTAAGACAGCGGGCGAGCAAGCGAGACAAACATAACTTGCTCTGTGGCCTTAGTTGTAAAAGTGCAGTGATAATACCGTTCTTTTCGGCATTTCTGTGACCCTGTGATTAAAAATTGAGAATTTGTGTAGTTTTTCCCGAAATTATGATTAATTTCTTTTCAGATGGTGACAATTATGCAGTTTATAGAGATGGGAATGGGGCCCGCCATGGTCTTTTGGGGGCAGGTTCTCCAAGAAATCGAAAGTCAAAGGTCTTGGAAACGAATAGGTGCGCAGCGAAAATGAGTAAGCAGCAGAAGACGCGTCTCCAAGTCTTGGGGGCCTCAACCTTCCCGCGTTGCTCCAGTTTTTGGAGCCAAGGTCTTCGCTTGTAGCAGGCGAGGAGCAATCGACGATCGCGTCGCTTACTCAACATTTTCTTTTGCTTTTTTCATTTTATTTTTGGTGTAAAGATGCGACGAAGCGAGACCATTAATCGTGTTGAGTGGCGTTGCGTTGACCTGGGGGCTTGTGTCACGCCATTGCAGCATCCCGTGCCGCCTAATAACCACAAGTGTAGCCAAGTGTAACACTGGCCACCAGGCGAACATATTTCGAGCAGGTGGCACTCTCCGTTGGCAGACTGAGATTTTCTACGGCTGGCTGCATTGTCTGGGAAAATGTTCCGCCACAATTTCGGCCTATTGTTGTTAGATCTCACAAGACACGATCGCCCATGCGCCGCCCTTTCCACTCTCCAATTTGTTTAAACGAAATGGAAAACGCTTAACAATACAACTCGCTTGTTTGTTTAACTAATTGAAATTCACTAGGCGCAGAGAAATGGCAGAGTGCGTGTGGAAAGTAAACGCATCGCTGGATTTTCTAGCCACTACCTGCTAGGGCATTTTCGGGGTTTTCCTTGGCTTTGCCACCACGAAATCATAGGTCTTCATTTTATGATTTCCTATTTAAATGCTACAGTTTTTCCCCCCATATCACAGTGACATATTTTCGGAGAGAGGAAAAGAAAAAGAGGGCGAGAGTGTTGACCCCCATGGAGCATGACAAAGTCTGTTTGTTTGCTTCTCATTTTTTGTTTGTTTTGGTTCTGAAAGTGTGAATAGGACAACAGCATGCCTAGGCAGTGGTGATTCGGATAGGAATCTCTCCGAAATTTGACCTGCCTCGGTCTCTCTCACTCACTCTCTTCGTGGGCTGCTGGTGACCTGCATGCGTTTCGTGGAATGCGTGGGAAGTTCATGGAACGAACCCGTTGTGATGCTGTGAGAGAGGGCCTTCCCCGTCTGCTGTTTGCCTGCTGAAGTGCTACACATTTGCATCATTTAACTCTTTTATATATGGTAGCAACTCCCCCTTGATCCCTGGCATCTTCGGTTCCCACACTAATCCCCACACATGCGAGATCGTGTGCATCCGAGTGTGACCTTTGAACAGGCGAACAGCAACTGCCGCCTGCATCCAAGTGCATCCCAGTGCATCCAACTGCATCCGAGTGCATCTCCCGCCACCTCGACGACGGCGAGGGCTCCGGGTTATACATATATTTAACAAATGCATGCGAGTTTTTGGGTTCGTTTCTGTGATCGCTTGATCGCACTTTCGTTTCGGATGCTGGACTCGCTTTCCAGTGCACGATTTCCACCTACTATCCCACTTTGACAGCCTGGGCGGCCTGGCCACGCTCCAGTGATCCGCTGAATGGGATCAACGAGGATTATCTCTCCCACAGATCCATTCAGAGTTCGATGAGTTTGGCTCTCCGCTTGGCTTCTTTGCTGGAAACCTGTTCTACTGATCCAGTTGGTCACGCTCCACTGATTCCAGTGGAACTGGACTTGGAACTGAGATCTGCCCTTTGACATCCTCCATCCTCCTTTCTCCTAATGGTTTTCCCTAACAGTCTTGTGGTGAGTTTTGATGCTGGCTGGGTTGCCTAATCCCCTCAGTCACGACTCGGTGATTTCCAGGGAAATTCTTAGGGATTAGGCAGGTAGGAAACTGCTCCCACATTCTGAACTAGTGTCCTTCTGTGTAAGCCTGAAGTCCTGTTCGAATGCTTTAGTTTTGTGACTTTTAACTCTTTTTCTATGGCTTGCAGATATCATTTATAAAGGAATTCCTTACAAAAACTAGATTTTCCTTTGATATATTACTTGGAAAATTAATTGGAGATTTTCTTTGCTTGATAAAGTATTCAATTTCTTGGTTGTAAAGGGTTACCATACTGAAAACTGTAGCATTCGAATAGGCGAACATCTAGTAGAGCAGGATGCTGGAAAAATACAGTAATAGTTACCTGGTGAAGCTGTAGGAATTTTCCTGAAAAGGATTCCCTGTAGTAAATGATGTTCACCTGTTTTATTTTGGCTTTTTGATCATGCTTCATTGATTTTCGTTTCCCCCATAATTATAATAATTTATAGATCTTCTAAAACTGGTTCTTTAACACCTGTTCTTAGACTCTTAGAATCTGTTCTCTAAAAAAGAGTTGTGATGCTGTAAACTGTAGCATTCGAACAGGCAAACAACAAATACAGCAAATGGCCAAGAGAACAAAGTTCAAACTCTGCAGGTGATAACAGGTACCCGTTGATGCTGCAGGTAATTTTCCACAATATTTTCCAGGCTCTCCTGACTGCAGTATATGTTAACCTGTTAGATTTTCCCATTTTGGTTTCACTTCATTGGTTCCCCGAATTTTGATTTTATTTATTCAAATTAAATCTTTGAATTGTGGTGGTGGCAATGATCTGGTTCCTAAGAAAAAGGGTTAATATGATGAAAACTGAAGCATTCGAATAGGCTAACATTAAGGTGAGTAGGTTGCTTAGAAGCGAGCATATATGCAGGTGATGCTGCAGGTAGTTTTCCGGGATGCATTTTCCTGGCATCTACCTTGGTGGGTATTCATGTTAACCTGGTTAATTTTGGGATCTTGGTCACGCTTCAGTGACTCCCTCAAAATTAGGAAACCAAATCCAGCATCGTTTATTTATGGAACCGGTTTTGTCAATAATAAATATTTGAAGAACCTTTGAATGTATGAAATCTAAGGAAAATAGATAATGAATGAGTTTTGAGAACCAATGAGGATATAGCCAGCCATAGTCTGCAAATATAGTTTCCCTGTTCCTTCGATACACATGGATGCACTTCAATGATTTTCCTACCAATTTTGTGGGATGCTGCCTACCTGCTGTATATTTCCTTTTATTTATTGTTAAATACAGTTTACCTGCGAAAATGTTGTGCTGCAGTTGCCGCTTTTCCGATGCTGTTAGCCTGTTCGTATGCTACACTTTTGTGACCTTTAACTCTTTCTTTGTTGTTTTCTGTTCATGCTGCTCGACCTTTGTGAACCCTAAAGGTTTATTGAGGTTGTAAAAGGGTTTATGATGTTCCAAACTGTAGCATTCGAATAGGCTAACATCAAATGAAGCAGGGTATTAGAAGGCACAAAGGTTGAGAGGTTGCAGGTATTCGAGAGATAGAATACTTCTTAGGTGAAGTTTTGTTGGCCCTTTATAAAAACCTGCTCAGGTCTTGTGAATGCCTTACAACATTTACATCAATAGATTTTTTTATGTAAGAATATGTATAAGTTGTAAGGGATAGTGGGACTAGATTTCAAGCAGCAATATATTATGTAATAATGTTCAAAAATATGTTTTTATTTATTTTACAACATCCAATGCCATTGTCTTGACTGCTTTAAACTGTAGCATTTTAATAGGCGAACAAGAAATGGTACAAGCTGATAAGAAGCCAAAGGAAGTCTACCTGTTACAGGTAGCTAATGATGCTGCAGCGTTTCCCGAAAGAATTTCCCCCCTCTCAAGGTTTTCATGTCTACCTACCTGCGGAAAACTCTGCCTCTCTCTCTTGTGGAAATGCATCTGTTGTGGGCAGAGATCTCCTGCAGCGATCTTTCTCCAGACAATTTTGTGAACCTGATACTTGATTCCATATTTTTCCGTTCCAATGATTTTGAAGCCAGATGTGTTGTGTTTGTTGTGAGTAAACACAAGGGACCCCTCTTCCCGAAGATGAAGTAAACAAGCGTTTGAAGAATAAATAGTACTTATTTACCCTGGCTAGCTATGTATATATATATATATATAGAGGAGCACTGTTTGTTAATGCAGCATTTTCTGGATTTTCACTGGCTCTCATTTATGCCTACCTATTAGACTCTAATGTCTTGGTTACGCTTCTTTGATTTTCCTCCAGATGATGATGAGAACATTGTCATGGGAATTGAGTTCCGAAATTGGGTCACCAGAGTGCCAGAGATCTCCAGCTGCGGTTAAGTCATCGGCGTTAGTCTGGCCGTCTTGTTAACCTGTTCCCTGGATACACGCGAGTGCGCTTCAGTGGGTTTTCCCATCGCCATCCCATGCTCCTCTCCCTCCTCCTCTGGCTCCTCCTTGGAGGAGACCTCACCTGGCTTTGCTGTGAACCTGTTCGAAAATTATGCATCGATGCGCATCAGTGGCAATCATCATGGAAACATAATGGGATGCTGCTGATGATGTTGTTAAATTATGGCCAGAGGAGGGACCTGGAATCAACTGGCTGGCTAGTTCTGTTCACCTGTTCGTTTGCTACACTTTATGCATGCTTCGACGGTTTTCTAATTATGATTTATGATGCTCTCGGGGATTAGGCGGACCCACACAATGGGCCAAGTTCTCAGTGGCTTTCAGTTTCAGTTCTCACGAGCTGCTTGAGGCTGTTGCCCTGAGGGGCCAAGATCGCCGCAAATCCCCGACAGACATCTGGCCCAAAGGCTTAAATCTGTATCATTCGAATGGGAGAACAGAGCACAGAGCAGAGCCAGCCGAGATTTCTAGCTGTCTTCTCTGGCCAAGTATAAGGCAGGTAGAGATCAGGTTGGGACCAGGTAGAGGTCGGAGTCCCTCCTCTGAGTCTCGACTGCTTGGGATGCTGTGGCCCTGATGGCCATGTTCGGCTTGATTGCACTTTAAACCGCAGGCGGTGCCCCGAGGGATCTCTCTGTTCCTGGAAATCAACACAACAAAGAGCTGGGCAGGGCCGGCTTTGATGGATGGGTTTTTGTTTGTTTTGCTAATTGATTTGGAACAGGTCAGCAGAAGGTCAAAGGAGGTCTGCCTGGCTTCCTCCAGAACTCATTTGAACCCCTCTCCGTAGAGGCCATTAGCATATTCCCTTAATTGGCTAAGATCGCTTCCTGTTTATTTTAATGCGGCGTGAAATTGCAACAGGCTGGCAGCGTTCAGTAGCAAGTTTCCCTCCCTGGGTTGGTTCTGCTCTTGCCACTTGAACGGTTCCTTGGGCCCAATCATCGCAATTGTAATTCGATGCGTGCTGCAGGCCATTATGAGGGTCTTTGGTCTCTGGTCTGGGTTCTCTGGTGGCGGTGCCTGCTCCTGCCTGCTGCAGTCGCTGTGAGCCTATTCAAAAACATGGAATTATCGTGACAAACATCGGGGTTCATTAAGTCGTTAAAAACATACTTACCACACACACACATCAGGGATCGCTTCGATTCGCCTCACTGCCCTCGATCTCCGGTCTCCGATGTCGATCCCTATGCCGGGCCTCCGGGGGGGCGTGTCCCTCGCCGCGGGCAATTTGAGACCCTATAATTTCCAGCTGATAATCTTGGCTGATGATCGCTAATTGGCTGTCAAAGGGACAGGAACCCAGGCTGCCGTAGTAAGCAACAGCCCACTGCCTGTCTCTTTCCTTTGCCTTTGCTCTACTTCGGCACGTGCCCCATAATCTCGACTTCCCTTTCTTTTGTAATTTGATGCTTGTAAATGTCTTGGCAGCGCCCAGGCACACAGCGTTTCCAGAGCGTCGAGAAGAAGTTTACTTTTGGCTGCCTTCCTTCTTTGGATTTTGTTTCGGGTTCGTTCCATCACCATTGGAACATTGGTGGTTGAAGTGGTGTTTGATTTAGTACTGGAAATGGAAGGGGGAAGGGCAAGAAACGGGAAAGGGAAAAGGGAGAGGGAGAGGGGCAAGATGATTGCAGGTCTTGTGCGTAATTGAATTACGTAGTGATGCGGTCGGTGCGGGGCTTATGTTTTTTTAGAGATTCTTTTTTGAATGCAGTGTAACATATATGTATACATATATATAAATATTAAAATGAATTTACTTTTAAGAACTAAGCGATTTTTCTTTAAATTGAAAATAATACATTTGAATTATTATAATTTTAATGTCAATATTTATATATATAATTTATTTATTATTTATTTTATTTTTACAAAATACAAATTTATATTATATTTACATTCATAATATATATTCGTACTCTGTTTATAATTTATGGAACTTTATTTTATTTGTATTTCGGATTCTTTTTTATTTAAAGTCTTTTCTGTTAACTGTTTTTTTTAACTGTTATATTTTTTTTTTCGGTTATTCAGTATTGAAATTATATTTAAATATATTAATAAAATTTAGCAATTTACACATTTTATTTACTTTATTTATTTTATAGTTGAAATTTAATTTTTTTTATTCTTACTGCCTTTATCTCCCCATGTAAACAAACATTCAAGAAAAAAATACATTTGCGTTGGAAATAATCTTCCAGCTTACCACGACTTTCCAATCCATGATTATGCATTCTAGTTTCCCAACAAGAATAACAGAAACTCTGGCTTTCCAATAAGATGGGCCTCTTGAGAGTGTTGGAAATTTATGGGCCCACACGATATACAAGTATTTACTGACTTTAATCTTTACACTGCGCTCCACCTTCACTCTCATGCTGTTTTCCTGATCGCTGTTTTGGCCCGAGGACCAAAAGTTCTCACGGCCAATTCCTTTTTTCACACAGCACTCGTTCTTGTAACGGATAATGGCCGGGAATTTCCCACACGATGTTGACACAAGCGAACCGCGACAGACGGCCGTTAAAACCCTCCACAAACACACACACACACACATACAAAACGAAAAGCAATACAAATTCCACACTGTCCACATCCACATCCGTTTAACGTAACGATCGAGGATCTCGTTGGGAGAAGCAACGCCAATAATCAGGCAGACGGCAAAGGAAAGGAGAGAGAGAGAGAGTGAGCGACAGCTGGAAAGTGGAGGCGACCAGCGCATTCTGCTGCTCTCCTGGTCCCTTTTCCAGTGGCTCAATTCCCAGTTCTCACGCGAGCACATGCCAAAACGACAAGGGGAACGAGAGAGTGGCAGGGAAAACAATTAACAACTAATTTAAGCCTGTGCATATAATTTGAGAGAGGACGCGGAAAGGGGAGGGAGAGTAGAGGTAGAGGCCTTATCTGCAGGAGCTGTGTGAAAAAATACGTTACATTCCTGCCGCCGGTTCGGCATTTATTCCCACGCGATCCTCAACTCTCGTTTTTGTTGGTTTTTGGGTTTTCGTTTTCTCACAACGAGCATACCCAGTGCTGGGCGGGGTGTATTGGGCTCTTGGAAATGCATGGAGCGAAAATGCTGAGTATGTCCAGATACATATGTCTTTAAATGGGGTTTTTATGTCCTAATTTTTGGGACAACTCTAAGTTAAAAATATTCATAACTCAGCCAAAACAGCCTTAAATTCAGTTCGGAAAACAGATCTGTGTTAGTTTTTTTTTAGTAAAAAAGTCTGCATATTTAGTTTAAAAATAAATTTTTTGTCAATTTTTGGCAATTTTAATGATGTAACCCCTTACATTTTTTTGAAAAATCGATCAAAATTTTTTTGCATTAATATTGCAATATTTTATTATTAAATATTAAATATTTTAACGGCGATTCGGAATATATATGGCATTTGACTGTCATTCCGTTTTTGGCCAAAATATGCTGTTAAGAAGATACGAATTTATGGCTCTTTAAATGTATTAAGATTTTTCAACTATAGTGTAATTTTACAAAGCAAGTACTTCCTTAATTTAAAAATTACTGGTAAACAATTAATTACTAATAATATAAAGCATTTATAAATATATATAAATCACTTACACCCTGATTTAACTTATTTTAAAATAAAATAGAAAAATAGAAAAACCAGGCAACACATATTCCAACCATACAGTAAATACCAGGTATCTCATAGTCGGTACACACAGTCACACTTGCTGTCTTGCCTTTTTTTGTGGCTCTTCGTTCACACGCTCGGTGCGTAAGAAAAAGAACTTCGGGAGATGAGCAAGGGAGGGATGCTGTCGCTGCTTGCTGATCGCCTGTTGGAAGATCAACAGAATTTGATAGAAATTCTCACGCTCCAAGGCAAGGAATTTTACCTGCCGTGAAAGGATTACGCCCACATTAGCTGTGAGATCTTCGACTCGAAGCAGAAGCGAAGATCTCGATCTCTTTGAGACTTGCTCGAGATGTGGTTTTGGTTTTGCTGGAAGCCGCTTATAAAAGGTGACACATTCAACCCTCCTGGGTCTCAAGTCGAATTGAAGATGTTTTTGCCAGATATCTGCGATTATTCTGTTTTCCTATTAGAGCCCAAGATATGGCACGACTTCTTTATTTCTTTATTTCTCTTGTGACTGGAAAGCAACCCTCCCTGTATCGGTTGTAATCTTCCCTCCTCCCGAGACTTCTGTTGTCCTGGTAACGTCCAAGACGTATTGTTCAGATACTCCAACTTATGAGGGTTGCAAAAGTCTTAAGGGGAAATAGAGAGGGAGAGAGAGAGACCCAAGACACACTTCTTCAATAGTTTTTGGTGGTAGTTTTTGGCCCTTCTTGGCTCACAGGTAAGCGGCAGGCGACAGGACATGAAGCCCTGCAAAGGTGAGTCCTGCTTGCTGGCCAAACTGCTCGCCTGTTAGCAAATTTAATTGAAGCGAAGCTGGCTTAATCGAATTAGCATATAAAATATCTTGGACAGGACCCCCTAGAAGTGTCCTTACCATCTAGAGCTCCCTGCAGACCTGATACCAAACTAATTAGTATTCTATATATAGCCAGCATTCTCACGCCTCAAACTCAAAGGAATCCATAAAAAGATTCAAGATTTCATAAGGTTTCTCGTCTCGTATTATCCCTTAAGGATCATGGGCTTAAGGATGCTGCGTGCCTAGTAGAAAATGCCTAATTAAGCCGATAAACGTTCTCACGCCTCGCCCAAGGAATCACAGCATGTGGCATGCGTCCTTCCAAGAAAAGTAAACATAAAAAACGAACCCAAATAAACATATGTTAAAAAATCAATATTTCATCTAAAAAGAACGGAAGCGAGGACCGGAAATGACAACGGTTAGGTTAGAAATCAATTTCCTGTTAGAGGAAATGTATTTTCAAGTGGTAACAAAATTCATTTCCTGTCTGTTATAACAATTTCCGCAAACAATGATCCTGCTTCCGGTAAATCCTGCAGGTGATTTATCCTACAGATCGTGCTCTGTTTCCTGTGGTTGTGTTCTCGGCCTTAATTATGGGATGACCTCTGGAAACCCTTATCGCCTGCTCTGGTATCCTGTTAAATAATTGTCAGTCTTAACCACCAATTGAAGTGGTTTCCCACGCGACAAATCCACAATCTTCCCATGAAAATTGAGTCGTTTTTGGGACATGCTTTCCAAAGATTTTCCCAGATTCATTTTTTAAAAGTATTTATTGGTTTCGAGTTTCCCATGAGATAAATTCTTCTCGGGGTTCCCTAAGGTCCCTAAGAGTTCCCTGATTTTTCACACGACATGATCTTTGAGTTGGGAATCTGTGAAAATCTTTAAATATTTTTCCCAGGATATCAACAAGTAGCCCTCCACTTCTAGGGTACTTTTCTTCTTCAGGTAGAAGTATTTTTCTTTGAGGGTTTTCTTCACAATATCACTTTCCTTTCCATTCTGTTTTCCTGGCAGAATTTTCTCTGAGGCTTGAAGAGCTCAATGATTTTTCTCACGAATGACTGAGATCCTTATCGCATTTTCCAGCCGTTTTCAGATTTAAACACGACCCAAAGATCGTTAAGGAAATTTTGTTCCCACAGAACCACTTAAAGGAATGCATTGGATAGAGAATTGGCCGGAAAATGTAACCCAGGACTATACAGCAGGTAGAATTCCTTTGGGAAACCCATATCGAGAGCCTTGCTCTTTTATATGTTGGCCTGGCACATGAGCATTTATTTTTAATAGTTAAGATGTAATTTTCACACGATCTCAGCCAGGAGATTTTCCCACGGATCCTCCGGCTGCATAAAAAATGTATTTAAAAAGCATTTAACTTGGGTTCCCAGGCAACAGGTTGCAGGAAATGGTTTCATCGTGTGCTCCCTGGCAGCTGCACTTTCCCAGGTCCCTACTGCCTCGTCGCATGTGGAAAACTCCCTGACTCGTGCTACTTTTCACTCTGTTGGCCTGGTGTTGGAGTTCGAAAATATAGCATCTGGCTTGGAAAATTCACACGCTCGGAAAACTGTTCGAGGAACGAGGCAGATGAAAATGTTCCCACAGCTGCTCCGGCTGCAACCCAAAAGGTCTTGATTCGAGAAACCGTTTTTTAAACAATGGGGGTGGGTCCCTTTTTTAATCAACAGGTTTCCCGGAAAATGGTTGAGGCCTCAGCTGCATTTTCCCAGATCCCCGGCAACAGGTAGTTGGATTTTCGGAAAATCTCTTAGTCTCCTGCCGTTTTTGCTGTTGGCCTGGTCTAGGAGTTTTCCAGCAGCTCGATAATTCCGGAAAACTCTCACGATCAGGACACTGCTTTCACAAGATTTTCCCACAGCTGCTGCAGCTGCCAAATCACGTTCTTGGGCGGAAACCTCTTTTTTTAACATCGTCTCTTTTTTATGGGAAAGATCAAAAGCGATTCTTTTTTCCACGCTGCAGCAGCTGCATCTGGCCAGGTTACCAGCAGGTAGAATTCTCAGATCTTCTTCGGTGGCAGCTACTAAAGTGGCTGCGAGCCTGTTGCATGATTCTTCTCAGCCTGATATAGACTTGGTAAGTTCTCACGATCCTTAGAAGATTAAGGACCAAGTGAGTGTCCTTTTGGCCTTAAGCAACAGGTCCTACCTGCCGTTCTTTGAAGATAGCAGGGCTTCGTCTCTTTGCTAGCTACTATAATATATGTTCCCCTATTCGAAATGGTAAAAAATGAGACAAGGCTTTGTAGATTTTCACACGGCATCTGTGAAAAGCGTGTTCCCATGAAGGACCACTGAGTTCTGAAGCATTTCCCAAATACCGCCTACCTGCTCGTGCCCATTTTCCACACATTTCCCGAACTCACCTATCATTTTCGCTGCTAGCCTATTACAAATTTGGTAAGGTTTCCCAAGACTCTGAAATATTTCACACGGTCCAGGCCCGTGTCAATACCTCGAAGAATATTCCTGGGGCTTCAATCCATTATAAGTATTCTTGTTCCTAACTATAGCCTGTGCCGATCTAAGGTTCTCACGCATCTGCCAGCCAGATGTGGATAGAAATTCTTTCAATAGAAACCCACACAAAGTGATCCCTAGTTTTATGTGATTCTAAATTCTGAGAACAAGATCCCAAGGCGGTGCCCTTTGAGTTTCCTTAAATTCCGGAGATGGTTCGTGCGGGTACCTGAAAAATGGAGTCGAGACCTTTTCTTGTCATCTTATTTTGTGTGGGTTGCCCAGAGCTCTACTGCTAGTTACTGGGTTCCTGATATATCAGTTCCATTTGGCTGAAAAGAGACAATGCGTCAAGGAAAGAATTCGGAAAATATCATAAATAGAATTGTGGGTTTTTATTAACATATCTTAAACATCTTTCACATTTTTATAAAAAAAATTCTGCTGATGTTCGAGTTTTCTTTGCTGTATATATCTGGATTTGACAGATTACTTTATCATTTTATCATTATAATTTATCGTTTTAAGTGTGATTTGTTATATATATAAAAAATAGGAATGCAAAATTATTTATTATTATTTATTTCATTATTTTTTTCTTAAAAGTATGCTAAGCGATGTTGTGACAAAAAACTGTGATCCCTTAATAAAGCCGAAGAACCATTTCCGCCATATATTGTAGCATACTTCTAGGATGAATCAAGCAAACCGAAATTCCCCTTAGAAATTTTAGGTTCAGTTTTTCTATACACATAATAATAACAAAAAACTCAAGCAAAACTATAATTTTATAATATTTATAATATAATATTTATTTAATTAAATGTAACTTATTTATCTAAATTTCTCTTGAGCCTTTCCCTCACTTGAACCTTAACTCCAGACATCCCAAATGCCTATTCGGTCCATGGAAGGGATTCCTTATGGTCAGATCCTTGTGCCTGAGGTCCACCTGCATTTGATGAGGACATTTTAAGGAGCAGGTACTCCGGCCACAGGTGTGTTCATTGGCAATGCAATCGAAGATGAGGCGCCTGGCGATCCCGACGTTATAACTTGTGGTGAATATCGTGTTGAAGGCGCATTGTCTAGAGGTCCTTATGCGATTTTTGACATTGGACTCTGCCTCCAGGATAAGTCTTTGAAAGTCGTTCCAGCTTTTGGCGACCTCCACATCGAGCGGTATTACCTGGTTTCAGAAAAGAGTGTTGATTATTTTAATTTAAATGGGAAATATGAGAATTACCGCTTTCTTCAGGCAAGTGTTGAAGCCTGATTGAGAGTTTTTGTGAGTCCTCTGGCAGCTCTCCTTGTGATTGTTCAAGATGTAGGTGGCATACCTCTTGATATTATCACAACTGGTTCGGGCACTGCTCATGATCCCGTCCATATACACCTGAACCCCGCAGGAGGACATGGAGGCTCGAAGCTGGCTGACCGAGGGCACTGTCGCACTGTAGTTGGCGACGCACTGACGGTGCCAGGAATCAATCTTCTCGTAGGGCCTTATCCAGGCCCAGGACTCCTCTACCTTGGCCTGCATGAGGTCGCTCTGCACCTTCAGGGCCTGCACCTCCTGGCCGAATCTGGAGCGGAAGTTGTCTAGCGAGTCCTCGCACATCCTTAGCCTCTCATCGTAGTGGCTCTGGTGCAGCTGCAGGAACTCCGCCATTGCCTGGGTGACATCCAGCGGAGGTCCTTCGTACTCTCTGTGGGAATGGGCGGCCACTTTCACCGCCCACAAGAAGGCCCAGCAGATCACTACTTTTGGGTAATACATGTCGATGTTGAATGGCTTAGATCGTGATCGAAGCTCTCTTTATAGCTGCCAAACATGGCAAACTTTATATAATAATTGCTTTGTTTTTCCAGCTGTCGCTCAACAAGCTTCTTTGATAAAGAAATATCACAGGCAGTATTGGTTAAATAAAAATATATCATTTTGGTTGGTTTGGCTTAAAAAAAGTAGGTGTTTTTTGTGGAATTTCAAGAGGTAACCTGCACTTGGCTGCCTTTTGTGTATTCTGCTTTCTTTTTAATTTCTGGAGAAGTTGAAAATATAATATAATATTATAATATTGGTGTCTAAAAGAAAGAAATCATATTTTAAAATGCTTTTAAAGAGTTGTTTATTTTACAAACAATTTTACAACAAATAACTACAAGGCAATTGCCTAATTATAAGAATCTCTTTTACAGCACAATACATATGTTTAATTCAACAAGTTTTTTTTAGTTTATAAGATAACAATTTACGTATTTATTTAAGTTAAACAACCTTTGATTTAAGCCGTAAGGCAGTACTGGAAGCTCCATTAACTGGACCTAAACTCCAGTCACATCCTTGAAGGGATTCGTGATGGAGCTCCTAACCGTCAGAGCTATGCCGGTGACCTAAGGGTAACCGAACCACACACCGTCGGTTGTTCCACGCAGTTGTCCACGAGCCGCACGGCAATTTCCACTTTGGAACTAGTGGCATACACCTGCTTGAAGACACACTGCCAGGAGGTCCTGATTTTCTCGTTGGCAGAGCACTCGGCAGCTTTAAGTTGGGCATTAAAGGTATCCTGGTTGGTCAAGGTATACCTATTGTTGTCAGCGATCTGCAAGTGGAAATTAATTAAGTAAAAGCAGGATTTCCCTCCAGTTTTAACATCAGTTAGTGCTCACCGCAGTGGTAACACAGATCGTGTAGTTCAACTTGTGGGTCGGATAAAGCTTCACACATCTGTCCAGGGCAGTCACCAAGGTCTTCGAGTACTGGGTCTTCAGCAAGTTGTTTGTGTTTTCGGCAGAGTTCAGAATAGTACTGATCGATTGCTTGCATAGGGTAATGGATGACCGAGCCGCACTGATTGTTGGGATGGTGGAGCTATAGTTCTGGACGCACTCCTTGGCCCAGGCGTCGATCTGAGCGATGGGAGCCAGGCGAGCGGCTGCCTCCTCCAGTTTCAACTGCATCGAGTCCGCCTGCTGATCGATGGGCTCCAATTGCTTGGCAAAGACGTTCCGAAAGTTGGCCAACCGATTGTCGTAGAGCTTCAGCCTCTCCTCATTCTGCCGCTTGTGCTCATTGATGTAGCCTTCCAGGGACCCGGTGATATTCGGCGACTGGGTGATACCCGTACCCTGGGCGACGACACAACCCAAAATTGCTAGGCTGATTGCAACTAGGAGAAGTCTCTGCACCTGCATCTTGACTGTGAACCGAACAAGCCAGTGGTTCTCCGCTTATATAGTCCCTCCTATAGCTTTCTTATCAGGCTAGTGGTTCCCCTGACAAAAGCTGCGAGCCCATAAAAATCTCACTCTATATTTAACAACTTTTAATTGTATTTTTTTAGGCACCTAAAGTGTTTACATAAGGCTTTTCCGTCTCGGGATTCTCCAGAATTTCTATTTAATTCCTTTTATCGTGGATTTGTGGAAGTCTAAGAAAGAATTATATTTGCAAACAGAAAAGGCTAAAGAAGCTTATTTAATGGCCAATTTAAATTGGTTAAATAAGGCACGTTTCTAGGAGAAATAATGGGAGAGACATAAGCTTTTTAAATAGAGCCTTGAGCTGTTAATTATTATGAGAGCGTTTTCATAATTTTTGCTATCTTGTTTGTATGGCACGTTCAAGTTTATTGGCGGTTATGTCTTAAAAGTAAAAAAAACAAGCTTCACTTTGTAATCAATGGAAATTCCTTAAGATATTTACATATTGCAATCTTCAAGATTGTAAATAAGCTGTTTTCACTTCCAATTCGAGAAATCGCTGTTGTTCTCTACAAATATTATAATTATGAGTTTGGATTTGCAAACCCGATCGAATTATTGTCCATAAAAGGTCACTTAATAGGTGGAGTCGCCCACGCCAATCCCGAACCAAGTCAGCAACGGAACTTTCTAGCATCTCGGACTCGAGTTTCTTTGTTGTTTTGTATTGTTTATTAAGTATACGAATAAATATCATAAAAATTAAATACAACAAAAGCTTAGGTTAGGGTACAATGCGAAACCAAAACAAACACAACTGGGGGAGGGCGATATTTGCAGGATTAGTTGTACGGGATCGGTATCAGGATCGATATAAAGATCGGGATTGGACCTCACTCAGTGCTGGACCAACTTGAACCGAGCGGCCTCGGCGTAATCCCTGGCATCCGAGAAGTTACGCTCCGGCTTGATGCGCACATTGTTGGGATCGTTGACGAACTCGCCGCTCCAAACTGGGGGCAGGACCGTGGGCTCCGAGTTGTAATCGAAGTAGTCCTGGTCATCCGAGCGATTGCGCTCCTGCTTGATGCGGGTCTCGCCGCTCTTGACAAAGGTGCCGTCCCACTCGGTGGGCAGGACAATGGGCTCCGTGTTGAAGCCGTAGAAGTTGTTGGTGTTGGTCACCATCTGGTTCTGGCGACGGATCTTGGACACATTGTTCACGGCGCCATCCGGGTAGACGAACTTGCCGTTCCAGCCCTCGCACTTGATGGGTATATAGTCCTCCTTCCTGCGCAGCGGCATTTCGGCTATGATTTCTTATTTATTTACGAGTTTTAAAGTCAAATAGATCTTTCCGCGGCGCGTTCGCTAACACGATTGAGTTGCCGTCGAGCAGGTCGTATTCTAAAATATGATTTCACCTTGTTTGAGCGCAAAAAACTCGTCATGTAAATGATCGTTGTTTGCCACAGAGAGCCGCCGACCCCCGCGATTTACCTGCGGATATTTTGAATCGCTGACGTCAGGGCGCGAGTCTCAGAGCGGTTTCTTCCGACAGTTTCAAACGGGTTCGGGCACTGAGAGAAAAAAACCAACAATAAGGCAGGGAACAAAAGAAGCTCTAGTTGGGTTGAATCACTTTCACTGTTCCTATGATTAAGTTTACTGTAAGAAAGTATCACTAACCAAAGATATATTATATTTAAGTAAAGATTACATTTTGCTAAAAATTGTTATGATCATTGATCAAAGAATTTATTGTATTTATTGTTATACTCACCAAACCTAAGAGCTAATATGTAAATTTAAATATATAACGAATATAAGATTTTTACAACTTTTAGATTATCGAAGCTATTAGGCGTTTATTCCCATTGTAACATACGAATTCCCAACTAGTTCTATAGCAAGAATGTGGTTTTCTAAGCTAATATGTTTTAATTATGAATTCTTGAGACAAGTCTGATATTTTCGATCGAGGTAGCTCTTCTTTAAAAATACAACAAGAACACCAACTATTATTTGTGACCCTAAAATTTCCAACTAATTCTATCAGAGAATTGTTCATTCTAAATGGTATATTTATTCAGGAACTTGTATAATATTTTAATAGTCTAGCTTTAAGTCACGTTCTCCGCTAGTGATAGAACTTAGAACCAGAAACTTAGGCTCTACTTGTATAATAATTAATAATAATAATAATTAATAGTTCATCCTTGTGACCCTAAAATTTGCTACCTATTCTATCAAATAATAAAAATAATAAAAATTTGTAAATTATCCAACATTTTTTCACGAATTCTTGAGTTATATCAGCCATTCTCTCCGTGTAGTTCCAGGTCGCCTCCTCCGCAGGTTCGCACTTCGATCGGTGGCAGACAATGGCGCGTCGCTTGGCGCTCGGCTTGGCCATATAAAGTCATCGCGTCTGGCAGCTCAATGGCGCAAGTCCCAGCTCCAAGCTCTGCCGGAGAGTTATGGAAGTGGCCTAGCTGTCATAGGTGTCTTGTGTAGATATACGGGGCTATATCTTGATGCCAGGAGATTTGCGTGATTCATTGGAACCGGCAGCAAAATTGACTTGTTCTGGAGGTGGTTCGCAATTAGAATGTACCGCCGCCAGTTGTCGGATTTGTTGTTTTATTTTTGGATGCCTGAAGATCTATTTCTGTAGATAAGTTGGGAAAAGAATCAAGAATAATTAAGATATGGTTTCCCGTTTGGGAGGGGAACAGTTTGTGGCCTTAGAAGGCAATTCATTTATTAGCATTTTATTATTCAGAACCTTATTGGGTTGTTTACTTTACTTTTACATACTAATACTATAATACCTGATATTTAAATTAACACTTTTACCAACACAACTTAAAGTATATTGTGTTACCCTAAATAGTTATTTAGTTTTTCAGTTCTATAGTTTATGGTTCATAATTCATAAACTCGCAATTTCTAACTTAAAATTCTTTGTTTTTTATTTCATTTAATTATTGACTACAGGGCCATGCACATCTATGCACTTAGTAATATACAATTTAAATTACGACGAGCCCTATCTCCTCCCACAATCTTATCGAGCGCGTTCCTGACCCACCCCAACAATACCAAGTGAAGATACGACGCCTTCGGGCCATTACTCACTTCCGACGAGCTTGGTTCGTGTCCATGCTAATTGCTGGTCTCATCAGCGTTTGCCAATTAAGCTCTGGTTCCTACATAGATAGGTACACTGGAAACAATTTTAAGTTGCATTCAGTATTTTTTGTTGAAATTTTAAAACAGATTTCATTTTTATATTTTTTTTAATATTTAATATATACTTTAGAGTAAACACATGAGTTTGTTGTTGTTGCAGATTAGGAAAATGTATTTTCAATTTAAAAACTATTAAATTGCTTTGTAGCTCCCCTTCTATATTATTTCTATAATTCTATCAGGGTAAAATTGTAATAATTTATAATGAAAATAAAATTTCATTAGGGGCACCAAAATCTCTTGGAGTTGTAAAGCTATTTAAATTCCTTTTGACATTGAGTTCAAGTTAAAACTAAGGACACACAATTAATTTAATATTATATTATATATTAATATTATTATTAGCTTAATGATTTTATTTGCAGTGCAGCTCCTTTGCCTATCCGCCTCCTGCCTCCCGTTGGATGTGAATGTGGATGCGTGGCTGGCTTACCTGCAGGATGGACTTGGACTCCCTCGCCGGGGACCCGACCTCTATCTCGCCCGCTGCCGCCTCCCCCTCACCAGCTCTCCTCCCCCGCTGGCTCCTGCGGTTAACTCCTGCGCCGCTGCCTCGTTAGAAGAAGAGACAGCAACAGCAGCAGTTTGAAACTTTCTCATTTCGGCTCGAATGGAAGAGCAGAACGGCCTGGCATGGTCTGGTGTGGCCTGGCCTGGCCTGGCCTGGCATGGCCTGGCCTGTTCGTTTTCGTTTGCCGGCCTCGACGTCTGCGCATTTGCTGAGCGCCTAGTCGAAAATCCAACTAATTGCTTATTTTAACCCCTTGAAAACTGGGCGCACACACACACACACACATACAGGCGCACAATGGGACCCGGGTCTCCGGGCCTTCGTGTTTATTAATTAACAACACAAAACCCCGAACCAACAAAAGGCCTCACACACACATACACACACACACACACATTAACACACGCACACACAGGCGAGGCACGCTTAATCCAAGTGCTGTCTCTGGCATATTCATTAGTGTTCATTAGTGAAACAAAATGCTCATTTACTTAACTACTCCGGGACTAACGAGCTAGCTAGCTCCCTCTCACTCTCGCCCAGCTTCCCGCACTCCCCGCTCACGCCCACTGCACTTATCGGCACTCGGCAAGTCACTCGGCTCCGCAGCTCCTCCTCCACTCCTCTCTGCCTGCCGCCTGCCCGCCTCTCTGCCTGTGTTGGCCAGCCATCTCTCTCTCGTGTTGCCAATTAAAATTCCACTTATGCCAAGTTAACTCACTTGGCTCGTTAATTGTTGTGGCTTTTTAATTGGACCCTTTTTTCTCCTCCTGCCGCTGCCACTGCTGCTGCTGCCGCTGCTGGTGCCGGCTCCCCAGTTACCAGCTCCGATTCAATTGAACAACAACGGAATAAAGCGCCAACAACTACAGCGACGACGTTCATAATGAATGGCAAAAAAACTTGCGGGTGCTCTGCCTCCATTTGGGGCCCCCGAAAAGCCAGGCCCCAAGCCCCCCCAGGTCCCTGAGGTCCCAGCTTCTCCTCGCTCACTGACCAGGTTCTGTTTTTTTTTCAATGACCCATTTGGATGGCTTATCGTGCAGGGTTGTCAGGGTTGTGGAGTTGTTAGTTTGATGATATATTTTAAAAATCGAAATTATTTTGATATGTGATTTCCATTTAATTGATAAATTTTAAGGAATAAATAATTTTATTATTAAAATTCATAATTACTGAGCGTTTAATTGATCAAATTTAAATAAATAATTGAATTTTTTAAATTCCTTCAAAGGGAATTGAAAATATACTAAGTCATTAAGTCATCGGAGGTGCGGTACCTTTTTATAATTATATTATATGTTATAAATAATATATTTCTAGAGCTGTAAAAAATCATTTGCAAGTAAATATATTAAATATTCCATACTTCGTTCACTTCCTTAATCCCTTTTGGAAAGCTCGACAACCCTGTTGGGGGTCTGCTCCGGCTCCGTTCGCTCAACTAATGAATGAAACCGCAAGCAGTCGAGCGGCGGCAACAACAACGTGAAACAAAAACCCAACAAAAACCCCTAATTAAAATGCATTTTCATTTGGGACTTCAGAGTGCTGCCAGCTCTCCTGTCCTCCCGTCCTCCTTTTTCCCCCTCCTTCCTTCCACTGAATCCACTTTGACAGTGGCGTTCCCAGGCAGGGGCCTTCTTTTGGCTATCGCATCTATTAGCCGCAACCCCGGCTGAAGGCGCCACTGTGCGTCTCTTGAACCGTTATGCCATTGTACATACACACACAAATACAAACGCACGCATAGTTTGAAGCCCCCCTCTCAGCTCTCTCACCCCTTCCATCGCCTGGCTCTGAATGGCTGCGGGCATATTTAATTACAAAAGCTGCTAATTAGGAAACGTACACACCCACGATGGTTAATTTGTTTGCAAACCAATTAACTCGGCGCATAGTAGCAGGCGCACAGAAAACCGCAGACAGTCGACAGGCAACTGTGACGCCGGCCGAGGCTGAGGCGGTGGCAGAGCCAGCAGCAGCAGCAGTAGCAGCAGTAGCAGCGGCAGCGGCGAAAGAAACGCAGCAGCAACAGCAGCAGCAGCAAATGGTATATTGGTCGCTTAGGCCAGGCCCTCTCAGTTCAATGCTGGGGGTCGTCGGAAGCCTTACATGGGCCTGCCATGGATCCAGTCGCTCCCGGAAAAGCAGAAAGAACTTTCCAATCCAATCAGTGGGCCAGCGGTGTGTGTGTGTGCTCTATGTGTGTCTGTGTGTGTATTTGGCAATCCCAGCCGCTCTAACTAACTAACAACTGTTAACGAACCCTGGCCACAAAGATAATGCCAAGATGAATGAGGGGTGTCCAGAGAGGGTGCTGCCAAAAGGGGGCGGCGAGCGAAAGGCATCCAGACAAATGTCTAATAAATGAAAACGAAATTTTAATGAAAAAGTTACGATTCATTAAGCGTGTGTGCTTGTGTTTGTCTGCACTGGAAAAAATATATATCCAATTATTTGGGGGGTTTTTTCTAAAGAAATTACTTCTTTTTATTTACATGTAATTGTATAAGTGCATTAGGTCTTGATATCTTTATAAAAAGTGTAAATTAATAAATACTAATATTAAATTAAATAAAAAAAACGCTCCTCCCATGAAAACCATCCTGGTTTAATTAAAAATTAAAACATAATCACTCCCCAAATGGGCCTGATCCTAAGTCATTTCTTAATTAATTATAGCAAAAGAATTCTTAAAGAATTCTAACCAACAAGTAAATCCTAACAATCTTATTTTACAGGGAATTATATATTATATAGATATATTTTCTATATATTTTTTTAATTAAAATCCATTACCAAATTATAGTTTCTCTTAGTTGTATCCTCTATTTTTTGCCAGTGCATGTTTGTTCTTAATAAATGAGCTAAAGTTGCTGCAAAAGTTTTTGCCGCTCGTGCCGGTGGCCCGTTTATTGTTGCTGCTGCTTCTGGCTTCCGCAGTCGGACAGTTGTGCGTGCTAATGAGTAATAAACCGACGTTGGTGGGTGCGGGCTGAACCCCTCTTTGCCAGCAGTGCCTCCCCCGCAACCAACCAGTCCCACTCCCGTGGCCTAGACGGGCGACAGACGTGAATGTCAGGCGAACAGACCCATGGAGCAGCATTCTACTCCGGCCCAATGCGCTCGAGTCAGAGAGTAGTACTGGTAGTGGGTTACTGGGTGCGGATGGGGTTGATTGGGGGAGGAGCACTCTCCAGCAGGGTGGCTGGAGCTGGAGCTGAAGCTGAGGCTGATGCCTTCGGTTCCGGCTCAGCTTTCGCGTTAATTAGTTTTGAGCGTTCTCATTATGCAGCTACATGTGACAAGCCAACGGAGGAGGACGGCACGAATGACATTCCTCCATGCGAGATTGTATCTCTCGAAGTGAGCCAGCAATTCCGCTAATGAGCTTTTTAGCTGGCCAACAAAAATTGCCTTAATTAAATACATCTCCGTATATGATTACATTTTAATGATGTTTTAAATTGCAGACAGCATACGCACAGAAGTTTTGTCAAAAATAAAATATATAAATAAAAACACTTGGGAAAACAATTTTTAAAATTCGGAAAAAATTAGAAAAATGGGAAAATCTTATAATGTAAAGATACAAGTTTAATTATAAATATATCCTAGTGATAAGACATGATAAAATTTTTACCTAACGATCACTATGGATCAGGAATGAAATCTCTGAAAAAATGTAAAAACAAGGGAAAGTTAATTTAAAAGAACCCTAAATCGAATCAAGAACAAAATGTATTTAAGTCAATGCCTAATAGATCTTAAATAGATCCTGAAATTCTAAAATTGTAATATTTTTAATGTATAATTAAGGGTATTTAATAGTCGAAATTAACTACGCTTACTGAAGTGAAACTGAAATAAATAAAATACTGCTGATAAGGCGAAAACGCTAAATGCGATTGCATTGCATTATATACATATGTATACATATATTTACAACGTATGGCCGGCATCGACCTGTGCCCATTTGCTGGCAGCCCGAAACGCTCCCCGCGGCAGCTACGACTACAGCATAATGGCTTATCACAAAAGAGTTAACAAACAAATAAACGAACACCGAACAAAGGGCAATGTGCATGGCACGTTCGCCCCCCTGCAGATCCCACTACCCATGCCAGCACGTGTATCGCCCCGTATTTTTGGGCTATCGCCCGGCCTCTCGTATTTTCTTTATAGAGAACTCTTTTTCGGCCACCTGTTGCTGGTCGCTGGGCGCCTGTTGCGCTGGCAAATAATCGATCGTCGGTTATTTATTGATTTCTGATTGATGGGCCCATAGGCATTGAAAACCCCCGCGACCGAGATTCGATTTCAATCGGAAGGCATTAAGGGGTGTGGGATATAGTGGCGCTACGTGGGATCTTCAGGCTTGTTGGGGCGGATTAGCTAGCTTTGGTCATGCGGCCAACAGCAAACGGCAACAGGCAGAGATCGTCGCGTCGCGGCTGTTTGGGAAATTTGAATAAAATGAACGTTACAACAACAGTAGCTGGCGCTGCGGCCGCAGAAAGGTTGATAAGCGCTTAACTTATCAATGCATACAGCTGGTTCGTATTTGGTTAACTTTAGTTTATTCATTTTTGAAATGTCTATAACAGAAACCCAAGAAAATATATGTAAACATAAACACTTATGCGTCTAAAAACCATGTGGGGCGAAAGGGAAGAGTTTGGGATATAAGTACTTGAATTTCTTTTTGTTATTTTGTTAAGTTTTTCCATTTTCCTTTTCTTTTCTTTCGTTTGTGACTCTTTAGCAAAACTTATGTAGCTACGCCTTAGTCTATGCAATATTATCAATGATCGTTGAAAACCCAACACCCGAAAGTATGCTAAGTACGAAAGGCCGCTTGCTACTTGCGACTCCCCTTCCGGCACAGCTGCTGCACCGCCTGCGCTGCCGCCAGGAAACTCTTCTCGGCGTAGCGCTTTGGCCAGTCCTAGGACTCGTAGAGCAGCCGCTGATAATGCGGCAGCACCTCGTGCCGGTTCACATGCAGGCTAAATTCCAGCGCCACCAGCACGGCAAACTCCGACGAGATCAGCTCCTTGCGATTTAGCCGAAACACGCTCTCCGTCTTCTCGATCAGGCTCTTGAGGGCATCGCCCTTCACGTCGTTCATCTTGGCGCTGAGCAGCAGACAGGCGCCGGCGCACAGCTTGCGGTTGCTCTTGTTGATCAGATTGGCCAGGATGAGCTTCTCAAAGTAAACGTACGCCTGCGATATGGTCACTAGGTCGATGCGGGAGTCCAGCTTGTTGATCCGTCGCATCTCTCGCTTGATGCTGTTGGAAAATATCAGATACAGATAAGTAAAGCTTGTCAATTGGTAAGAAGTGTGTAAGCTTACCTTCTCAGCTTGCTTAAAGTCAGCTGAATGGTTGGAAACTTCTCACGGAACTTGTCGTTCAGCTCCTTCTTCAGATCTGAGGGACGTACATAGTCAATGACAGAGGTCATGTAGGAAGTAAAGGTGAGCAGAGTGCGATGTTTGCCGGCAATCAATTCCGGATCGTCCAAGATGCTGGCCGAGTACTGTTGGTTCTGCAAAGAAGTATTATTTTATTATTACTATTTAATAGCTCTCATTTTTTAGGGAAAAATAAAACTTACAAGTTGACCACGAACGGAATCACCGCCCAGGATAACGCTCTCTATATCCATATCCAACTTGAGGTCTGGCGTGGGACTTGCCGCACTATTCCTGTTATTGTTCTCATACGTGAAACACCTGCGGATAATGAAGTTCTACATTATTAACGGTCAAAATTAGAAGCCATATTTATTTAGAGTAAAGCGTGAGAAGGCGGGACTGGGTTAGTTGAAGCTTTTTGTTCGTTGGATGTGTGTGAGAGTGGGTGGCTGTGTTCGTGGTGGGGGAGGTGATTTTGGTTAGTTGGACTAAAAGCATTTGGGCAGACCAAGCCCAGCTATGGAAGAGTCGGTCTCACAGACAATTCCATGGCTAGGTTGTCTGTACATTTTGTTGTCATATTAGCTGTTTTTAAAATTTACCATTTGCCTTGACGTTTGGTTATGGTTTTTGTGCTGAAACGAAGTAGTGCAAAGCGTTAAATGAATTAGCAAAAGTTAATGCCGAATAATGTATTCAAGTTCTTGTATTTTTTTTTGGGTCAACGATTACCGAACCAAAACAAAGGGGGAAAACAACAGAAAATCAAATTTCATCAATTATTTCCTTATTTTTTGCCTAGCAAGCGATATACAAAGTATCGTACGATTTCACTGTTATATAAAAGTTGAAAATGCGCTGATATACCAATCATTATTGATCTTGATGAGTCAGATCTATAGGTCTTGCTTGACACATCGGTTTGGTCAGCATTTCTTTGAGTTGTTGTCAAACACAACTCAAAAGCAAGAAGCTCCAATTACAAAGTAATACGAGAATCGGACAAAGAAGTGTTATGCAAACACTTGTTGATTTTAACGAAATCGGAATCACAGAAGGGCTTTAAAGTTGTGGTGAAATCTTTTGAATCAAATAGTTCCTACTGCAAGGAAAGTTAATAATTATCTTTGTTCGGTATGGCTAACCATGCATTTATGACTCTTGATGTATGTTTGGTTTAGAATGGTTCATGGGCATGACACAATGGAACTGATTGAATTTGTGTGTTTATATTTAAATAAATGATACGAAAGAAGAGATCCGAATAGCAGAACTGGAATCCGGCACCAACCTCGCAATGCCATGATTCTTGAGAGCCGCCGTGCTCGTAATCTCCATTTGGTTCTCGAAGATGGAAGGATTTGCCGAGGCATTGCCATGCTTCTTGCGCTCCTTTTCGTACTGACGTGAGGGTATCAGAAGATGGCCATAGGATATGTCCTGTAGGAGAAGAATCATTGGTTATTATTTGGTGTAAAAAAGTATAACTTATGTGATGGACTTACCTGACCGCTCTCGGCCTTTTGTATGCCCAGTAAATCAAACGGATCGAAGGGGGCATCATTAATAGAACTTAATGGTCGCGATGTAGATGGATTCCTACGACGACGATCCTCCTTACGGAATTCAGCTCTGCAATTAGAATTGAAACTGTTTAATCTCTATAAATCATTAGCAGAGTTCTTAAGGCTCACCTTCCATTCTTGCCCTTGTAGTACGGCAGAGCTGAGAATATAAAGAACGGCACCTTGCGGGACACCAGCACCATCCGCTCGTCCCGTCCTTGGCCCAAACCCAATGCTTGGGTGGCTGTTCCACGCCGACTATCGCTTATCTGCACCGACTTGCTCAGGCTGTTGCGGAAGCTGCCTGCAAAGTTTCCCGCCGGCGTGAGGCTCTCCGTGCTGCTGTCATCCGTGATGTGGCTCACACTCGATCCGCTTAGAACGTAGGTGCGTTTCAGGCCGCCACCAACGACGGCAATGCTTGAATTGGAATTACCCGCTCGCATCCCCGGCGCCGTATTCAGGCGAGCCCTCCGCTCCGGCTGCAGATTCTGTTCGCTGGCCCCATTGCTGAAGGTGCTGTGGACACAGAGAGAGAGGCATGAGATCGGTTAGAATCGTAGTGATCTAAGGAGCAACAGGCGCTCAAAAATTCAAGTAGCATGAAAAACGCGCGCGCAGCTAAGAGATACAAAATCGCTCTGGGCCTGGACCTTGAAGGCGATGTTATTTTGTTGCTGTTCAAAAATACGTTTTCGGTATTTATAAATTCAATGACAAATGCGAGCGAAGAGACTAGGGCTGGCGGCTTAGCTAGTTAACCGACAAATAGTTTAATGAAAGTAAGTTTAAGTATTTAAAGATATTTTCTTAATATATCTGATAGATTTTTGTTATTTTATCAAAGAAAGCAGCAGATTGTTTAGATCTTGGGTAGCTAAAGAGCAATTAAAGGAGGAATCTTTATAATTAAAGCCTCTATTGGAATACCTGCTGTTAACTAGCCAAGCTTATGGTTTTAAATAATAAATAAAAATATAAAATGGCTTATAAATAGTATATTTCCCTAGGAAACTCTGCTCTTACACTACTCCCTTTCTTGTTGTTATTTTCCTAGCTCTTTTCGAATATTTCCCAGAAAACTATCAACACTGCCAGAGCAGTGCCTCTGGCTGACAGCTCCCCCCTTCTGGCCGGGGATCCACAGCAGGGGGCCCATCGTCACACCCCTCATGCAATGATCGATATTTTCACAGGCCCGCAGAAGTGGAGAGACAGACAGAGCCTATAGCGATTTTCCTTTGGACGTTTAAGGGCGATGATCAAAGTGGCTGCTCGCTCGCTTATCGTTGCTGCTGCTGGTGTGTATTTTTGGAAATCAAAAACACACAAAAACACACTCGAAAACCAACCAACCACATGTGTGTGTGTGCAGCGGTTGAAGGGCATATGCCAGCAGCAGCAGCAGCAGCAGCGGCAACGGCAGCAACAATAATAATAAAAGCAACGACAAGTCAATTAGCCAACTAAAGTCGACGTCTTTGCGGCATCTGAGCGCCTGGCCGATTACCTTGGGATAATTGGTCTAGGTCGAGGTTACAGCCATCAGAGAGCGAGAGAGTGCGAGTTTATAAACTCGCGCCCGCCCCAAAAATCCTTGAGGTGACGATTCTGCGTTAATTAGTTGAATAAAGTGCACGAGGCGAGCTCTCAAAAGAACGCCACATAGCCCCAGCTCCTTCTCCCTCTCCACCCTCGGAAATATTATGATGGAAGTGGCGCCTAGGCTGTCATAACCCGTTAATTAGTTGGAGCATTTGAACAGGCTCGCAGAAGGCAGCAGCCCGAATTTATTTTTACATGCTTACAAAATGTAAGCTGGCTGCGAAGACTGTGTCGGGCGAGAGAGGGGGGAATGCAGGGGCGAAGGGCCAGGGGAAGATGACTCCAAAATGTGTGTTTGTATATATATGTATGTACTATGCGTGCGAGTGTGGAAAAGGGCCGGCAAACATTTATTTTGTGCGTTTGCTTTTGTGTTTGTGGTTCGTCTAACTTATTGACTCGCTAATGAGTGTGCGTGTGCGAGCTGATAAGAGTTCAGTGCGTGCGAGCAGGAGAGCTGTTATAGGCCTCGAACTGCAACTCGCCTGGGTTTTTTGTTGTTGTTAGTTTTCTTTTTGAAAACTCCACCAACTAGCAAGGGCTGTGCGCCTGAGCCTAAAGCAAACAATATTCAAATTCTAACAATAGTTTTTAGGGGAATTTGAAAAAATTGGGATTCAGAATTTCTCGAGTTTTTGGGAAAACTATTTTTGTTTTCCTATTTAAAGCTCCAAATTGTCTGGACAAGAAGAGCGGGAGTTTATGGAATGTACTTCAATCTGGTTTCCTTGGTAATGGGTTTTAGAAGAAGGGAGGGAGAGGTTCAGGGAGCCATATCACGAAAGGTCATATATTATATTATATATTATATTTTATGTATATAAAAATATTATATAAGTTATATTATATATTATATATTATATATTATATTTTAAGTATATATAATAAATATATAAATTATATTATATATGATATATATATAAAAATATTATATAAATTATATTATGCTTATAGAGGAATCTATAAGTTTTATAAATTAAAATTTATGCCTGAAAAGAGTTTAAGTTTTTAATCAAACACTTATTATTAAAGCCCTGGTACTAAAATTAAACATACAGATAAAAAAACAATGAAATTCAACCAATCCTCTTTGGTTTTAGCATAAATTTTATACAAAAAATTATGTTAAAGATACTACTGGTAATAAACTCGAAATAACTCTTAAATAAATAAATACATTTAAGAAGCACGTTTTTCGAGTAATAGATTGTGCTGATACTGTCAGGTTGACAAGGTTTATTTTAAATATAAAACTGTATGCGGAATATAAATTTCTAAAACCGTTATCACTCGAGACCCAGCTGCTCGCGTCTCTCAAGATAAGTACTGCCGTCTAGGGTCTCGAGTCTATCTCTTTGACTGGCAAATATTAACACAAGTACTGCTACTAAAAGCTCAAGCAAATATGCTTTTCGCATCTGCCAGCGAATGTAAATAAGTGTAGCTCGGAGCTACATAAATCGAACAAATAAAATTTATATCAATTGCGCTATGTAGGCTTCCCCCTTTGTGTTAATTGCAGAATTGTAGTGGTATGTGTGTGTGTGTGGTATGTGCAATCAAATCAACTGAGTCAATTTTGCTTTTATCAGCAGCAAGCCTTCGCTTTTGTTACTGTCATTGTGTTTTTTGTTTTTGTTTGTGCTGTTATCAGCTGGCTATATATGTGCAAGCAGATGTTAATAATAATGGAAGTAAGTTTCTTATACAAGTTCCCACTCGGGCACATCACGTGCCTGTGCCTCTCTAGATACTTTATGCAATTGAAAGCTTAGCGGAGGCAAGCTGAGGTATTTTTTATAAAAGCTCACATTGAAGACAGAAAATAAATAACAAAACAAAACACAGAAATATGTAAATTTTTGTCTAAACAAGTTTGTTGAAACTAAAAAGCGGATGAAACCAGAAATTTCTTAAAAAACAAAGAAAACGCTAGCGAAACGCCACCAAAACGGTCATGCTAGCGATTCAAACGCACACGAAACGCTAGCAAACCGCTGATGAACCGCCTGCCCTAAGGCTGACATATTTGTTATATTTTTCCAATTTTCCTAAGCTTTGTAGTTGGCCTTGTTTCTAAATTCTAAATTCAATGCGAAGGCACTGGAGAAATTTTCATAATTTTCATACTAGTTGCTGGGAAAAGTATTTTCAAAAATCGATTCGAAAAACAACAAATTTCGAAACAATTTCGACGTTACCAAACCGACTAAACCCGCGGCACTCTCGACACCTTACTCCTAGCAGGGCGCCAATATGAGTGAAGTACTGAATATTGACAGCATAATAGGGCGACTCCTGGAGGTGCGTGGTGCACGGCCAGGGAAGAACGTACAGCTAATGGAAAACGAGATCCGAGGGCTGTGCCTGAAGTCGCGCGAAATCTTCCTGTCGCAGCCCATCCTGCTGGACCTGGAGGCGCCCCTCAAGATTTGCGGCGATATCCATGGCCAGTACTATGACCTGTTGCGCCTCTTTGAGTACGGCGGCTATCCGCCAGAGTCGAACTACCTATTTCTGGGGGACTACGTGGATCGCGGTAAGCAGTCCTTGGAGACCATTTGCCTGCTGCTCGCCTACAAGATCAAGTATTCGGAGAACTTCTTCCTGCTGCGAGGCAACCACGAGTGCGCCGCCATCAACCGCATCTACGGCTTCTACGACGAGTGCAAGCGCCGCTACAGCATCAAGCTATGGAAGACGTTCACCGACTGCTTCAACTGCCTGCCCGTGGCGGCCATTGTCGATGAGAAGATCTTCTGCTGCCACGGCGGCTTGAGCCCCGATCTGACCTCCATGGAGCAGATCCGGCGCATTATGCGCCCCACCGACGTCCCCGACCAGGGCCTGCTGTGCGATCTCCTCTGGTCCGATCCCGACAAGGACACCATGGGCTGGGGCGAGAACGATCGCGGTGTTAGCTTCACCTTCGGTGCCGAAGTGGTGTCCAAGTTCTTGCAGAAGCACGACTTTGATCTCATCTGCCGGGCCCACCAGGTGGTCGAGGATGGTTACGAGTTCTTTGCCAAGCGCCAGCTGGTCACTGTCTTCTCGGCGCCCAACTATTGTGGCGAATTCGACAATGCCGGCGCCATGATGTCCGTGGATGACACGCTGATGTGCTCCTTTCAGATCCTGAAGCCGGTAGAAAAAGCCAAAAAGTAATGTCACAACACACAGCCCATCAACAGTATAAATAAAACCAACAACCAAGAAACAACCGGGGTGAGTTAATATCAGCTAGAACCGAATCGGAAACTCAGTTCCAATAATAACCTCCTAAAGGTGGATCAATGCCATCCTGGAACCACAGCAGATAAAGGAAAGAGATTCAGCCTATTGAGATTTGATTGGAAGATCACTTAGACTCGGTTCCGCTATCTGGAAAATCAAAATGCGAACAATAAACAACTTCAAGGAACCGAACTTGCATCAATTAGTGTATTTCTGTGACATATAAAGACTTTGAGATAAAAAAGAACGAGAAAGAGGTTTTATTATACTGATTATGAGTTGCTGACTTTTATTTGGGCTATAAAAGTAACTTAACAGAGTTTAGGTCAAGGATTATTAGTGAATGGCGTATTTGTAATTGGTAAAAAAGGTTTGTGGTCCAAAATGAGTAATATTTAATTTGGAAATAAGCTATTTAGCCCCGTTTATAACTTAATTATCTACATTTTTTCCCAGTTTTAACCTTCCACCCCTTTCAAGCTAATAAATAAGATTATCATGCTTAAATAATTTAATGAACTTAAGAGGTGGCCACTTTAGTATCTTTAAAACCTTACAAAATGTCACATTTCTATACTAATTAGTGCTAAACAATATAATTTCCTTTAACAAGAACACATTCCACTAAAGCTAATTAATTGCCCAAGCGACTATAATTTAAGTTGTAATTTCTGTGCCCCCAATCCCAATGACGCACATCGTGACCACTATCAATCTATAGCCATTCTCTCACCTATAACGAAAGTTGGATCGAAGAGCGGTGTTGTTCTCGATAAGGTGCAACACATCACGGCAATGCGAAACCCAATCAGGGCCCCGAAAGCGGTACAAAAATATAGCAATATAAAAGTATATATACAAGAGAGATACCAATAACAACGGCAATAATCGTGTTAGGAAAGGGAGCCGTAGCGAAAGACCAAACTGTAAACAAACAGGCAGCACAAAGGGGAATGCCGAAAACGCTAGCGATTTCGGACGCGCTGAAAAACCTCGAGAGCGACTTGTGTTTACACAGTCCAGACTAATTACATAAGGCAAATAGCAAAAAGTGTATATTTACAAGTACAAGCGAAGGCTGTCGGTAAAAAAACAAAACAAATTCATACAAACAAGTGCTGGGGTGTTGATAGAAAACTATAGTTTCTGATGGCCTATATTTCTATATTATAAAACACATTCCTAAGTAATGTTTGTATATAAATACAGATGTTTAAAAATAAATAAACAGTGGCATATAAAGGAATATACTTATTTAAATAAGTAGTATTAATAAGAATAGTTTGCTTAGCCTTTTCAACATTAAGGGTAAATTTTTAGCAGGGAGTGCGCCTAAAATTCCCAAGTACGGTTTCAGCAACATACCACACAAAGTATTGAAGTTCTTCTTATAAATCCTAACAAATTATCTATTATGCTATTTTTTCTTAAAAAAGATATCCACTGAACTTGGTTTTAATAACAAACTATTATTGAATGTTCTATTTTTTGGCCGGATACTCTTGAGTTCAAAGTCCGCCCCATTAACAAAACAACTTTTGCAAGAGTGGAAATAGCAACAATTAACCGAAAATCATGCAAAAGAGAACACAACCGATCCGCTTTTAACTGCCTTTACTTGCCAAATACAGTGGAAGTCATAAGCGAGTAAGCCAGATAAAACATGTAACAGTAGTGGGGCATATGCCCCCATATATGATGGACTGACATGGAATTGGAACATATGTATATTTAAATATAATAAATATAATAAGTCGCAGTTGTTATTAGCATTGAGGTTTTGCCGATAAGAACCGCGTTTGTGTTCTTTGCTTTTGGGGAAGTCTGCGCAATGAACTCAACAAAGAAATTGCAATAAATGTATACTTATTTGCGAAATGGATTAGTAGTATCTCTGTGTCATCAGCACTTGGCTTATCGTTCACTTCTTGGCAGACAGACATGCGTGGAAAACGAGCTTTATGGCTGTCTAGGTTTGACAGCACCTAAGTTACACAGGGAAAAATTTTTGAGGTCTTAAAATGCAAATTAAAGAATGTATAACATAGGTTCCTAATAATGAGTACTTAAAATATTAATTAAATCATTTTCTTCTCCCTGTTAAGCAGCTGAGAACAAGCTAGAGCTTAAGGGGTTGCTTTTTTCTTGTTATCCTAGAATGCAGTTGCAAACTGCATCCTTCTTGTGCACTTTCAAGCTTTTTGCACCACTGACACACATATTCCCACCCCTGAGTATAATACCAGTTACAACCCCTTGAAATCTGACCTTGAAAGCATCGTTTTTTTCTTGCAGGCTTCAAGGATTAGAACCTCTCGTACGCACAAGTAGCTGGGCAAAAAAATGAAAACAAACAAGGGAAACCGGTTCTTATTACGTCGTCGATTGCATAAAACTCTGCCCTCAAGGTTACCCAGTTGGAGTGGTGGACTGGAGACGAGGGAGCTGGGGAGGATTTGCTGGGTTTGGACAGGTTTGCAGACCCGACATTGACATTGACATTGAGCGAGGAGGCAGGCTGGCGGCGGCGGCATTTACGCAGTAAGGATGAGGGCCAGAAAAGCTCGGCCAGGCCAAGTTCAATGCCAATGCCAAGCTTCGGGGGATTTGCCGGCCGAAAGTCCTTGGGTTGCCTTTCAGGGCGCGGCATTAAATCAAATTAATGCCATGACGCAACTTCTTTGAAAAGGGAAGTGAAATATGAGGAATGAGCAGAAGGAACACAGAGCAGAATATGAATGGATAATATAAAAAGTTGTTTACGTTTTCTTGGCCCTCTCTGGTCCCCATTCATCGACAGAGCAAATCCACAAAAGCAGTTGCTCAGGTTTCAAAACACAAACTGAACATAAGTAGTTTGTTTTTGCATTTTTCGAATTGCGTCGCAGCTTTGCCTTTTTTGCGCCTGCGCAGCTTTTTGCGGCAATATTCGTGCCTCTTCCGTTCCCAACAGAATGCCAGAGTCTCAAATTACAAAATATTTTTGTTGCAACAATTGGCCAATTTGAAGATGTGCTGACCACGTCAGAATTTCCATCCCATTCCACAGTGGATGTAAGCAATGCAATTGGAGATTTGTGGGTAAAACATAATATTGTTGGGCAAAATATTTTTGTTTTGATGCCGCAGGACATGCGAGAACTTTCGGAGATCTCTGGAATTTTTTAGAAAAATAGAAAACACAAAGACTTTGCCTTTGCAGTAATTATTATTCACCAACTGACTCATGAATATAGTAGTAGTATTTATCAGAAATGACTTAGCAATTAAAAACCATTAAACGGATGCATGAAAAGGGAAAATACTATGAGGTGCTTGAGTGACTTTATTGGGCTTTCCTATCACCTGACATCAGAGTACCCCTAAGGTGTCTGTCCACGTCAATGAGACTTCTTATCGAGTAGTTGAATAATCTTTGTCCAGGTGAATGTAAGAGATCTGCTGATACGGTCTATACCTTATATATCACGATCTTTGCTAGGTAATCTTATCACTTGACTTTCTTATGGTGTATATATGTTCGCTGATCATCTTGTCGCTGGATAAGATGCACAGAAATAAATTAAGATCGTGTTAGCGCTGATATCAATGAGGTAATATTTTAAAACAAGATTAAACAATTAAACAAGAGATTATACATTATATCTAATAGATTTAGGGTATGGTATTAAGTAAGGAACTAACTAAAACATTGTATTTTATTAATTTTATAACCTTTTAAATATTTGTAGTAAGTCTATACCTAGTTTTTCAGCTAAAATAAGCATTAAATAGTATTTAAAATAATAAAGAAATGCCTCAATATAATTTCTGTAAGCCCTTTACTTATCAACGGCTTTTAATTTCGGGCAATTACCCATCTACCTTATATCAAAATGCCCAGGAAAAATGATTGGCCCGACCAAGTGCCGCTGACAGGTCGCTGAAAAGCCAATTGGCTGAAAGCCAACTGCATAGTTTGGCCAAGTATTGTGAACTCTCCGATTCGCCGATGACAATAGAGAGCCCGCCAGAGACCCCGAAAACGGGTTAGCCACCAGTTGAGTGGCACTGCCAGTCCCGCGAAAGAAACCGAAACCGAAAATGCTAAGTATATATGTTGATATATACTAACACCGAAGCGTTAGCCGAGCGCGACTGGCGGCAGAGCTGCGGAAAAACAAGGTCAGTTTGTCAAAGCGCAGGGAATGCAGCCACGACGAATTAAGCGAGTTCAACGAAACTTGTCTGGCATTGAAGGAAAAGCTCTCAATGGGGGTATTTGGGATGCATTTTCCGAGCTTTCCGCGAAGAAAGGCGGGAAGTTCAAGGCGGTTTACCAGCGATTTTAACGAGCGACTCATTGGCGTGCGCGTTCGTTCCTCCTATTTTTGCACACTCATTTTGTATTGCGTAATTGCGCACTGCGTGTCGATGTTCCATGGGCTACTACTAGATTATAGATACGCACAGAGCCCCCCATGATTCACCTGCTGACAACAGAAAGGGGCAATCGGGGGGCGCCGCTGCTGACAGGTCGTTTAAATGCGTGACAAAACCCCGCCAGCAAACAAAAGCTCAAAATTAAACGATTCGCCGCCTCGCCTCCAACAACTGGCAATTGCGTTGAATTGTTTGGATTGTTTGAACAGCCTGGGCACGCTCTCTAATTTACGTTAATTGAGCTGGCACACGTCGATATGAATGAAGCCGATTTCCCACACACACCCCTCCCTCCCTTAGCTGAGAGTAATACATAAATATATACTTTATTTCGGGGGATATTTTTAGCCTTTTGTCCGGCAAGCAACAGGCCCCCTCTTATCTAATTATGCAGAATCAGGCGTTGAAAACGTGAAGAAAATCCTCTCAGAAACGTCACAAAATCTTCGCCAAGAGGCATTATTCAAATTTCACAAATCGAAATTTATAAATACGTTGAGAGTATATAGACCCCGCACAGCTGTGGCGCTTTGTTTTCGCGGTATTTTCATCAAGTTGAGCTTTTTGTAAGCAAATTAGAGACAAAGTGTCAATTGGCCTATGCAAACTTAAGCGGAATTTACAATTAACAGCCAGGGAAGGGAAGGGAAGCCACGAAATCGAAGCCAATTATGACGCCGGAATAATTGAAATGAATAAAAGTTTCTTGATCTAGCGAATGACTCATGGCTTTTCCGCCACAATATATACGAATCAGAATATTAAAGGAATTTTCCCAGCATTTATAGGAAATGTGGTATAATTCATGAGAAAAACTGGCCACTTGACGTCACTTGTCAATCTATCAGATGAAATATCTTCAGGTGTAATAGGAAAATTTTATGATTAATTTAAACGTTTCGGGTGATTTATTAGGTATTATTCAAGTTTACAGAAGAAGCAGGTGCGCAATAGTTTTAGAGATCAAAAACTAAAAAGATTCCATTTAAAAACATATAGTGAATATAGGGAGACTGCTATATATTATAGAAAGACAATAAATCCAAACAAATGTGAATGGCAAAAATAAGGCTATTAAATTTATTTATCTTATAGAGCCTTCATTATAATTGCGAATGTTTTGATATTTTTATGAGCTTTATTTGAAAATATATTGCGTGGAAAAAGTATGAAAAACTAGGAATAATTCCACAAATATTTTAAGAATTGCGCGTTTCCCTAAAAATCTTTTGTTGCCTAGATTACACGTAATAATATTATTTGTATAGTAATAGTTAGTTGACTCACCGTTCCCTTAGCGGCAACAGCTTGTTGCCAGCTCCGCCGGCGACGCCACCGCCACTGCCCAGATTGGACACCTTGAGCGGTATCTTGACGCTGTCCGAATCGCTGCCGCTCTCGGCACCCGATCCCCCGCTGCCAGCGGTGCGACTCCGTGCCTGGCGCTGCTTTTGCTGCTGCTGCTGGATCTGTTGCTGCTGGAGCTTGTTGCTCATAATGCCCATATTGCCACTGCCCGGTACCTGGTGGTTCTGACGACCCGACGAGGTCGGTCGCTTAATGTTGCGTCTCTCGGCCGGCACAACGCAGCTGCGATTGTGATCGGCGGCCGGCAGGACGTTCATCAGGTATTGACCCATATTTTCAGTTTCACTAAAATGCCCGTCACCATCGCTGGCACCACCAGCACCGGCGGTGCACTCCTCCAGCCCGAAGCCGCCATCGATGCCCATGTGGACATCGACGCTGCAAAGGAGCGGTGAGCAGAGGACGCCACCATTCTGCTGCTGCTGCTGGGTATGATTTTGATGCTGCTGCTGGTGTTGTTGATTCTGATTCTGGTGATGGTGCTGCTGCTGATGAGTATGTTGCTGCTGCTGCTGGGGATGCCTCTTCTGATGGTTGTTGTGCGTGGCCGAGTGGCTGCGCTGGTGGTGATGCTGCTGATAGTGCGGATGATAGCCCCCTGAGCCGAGTCCCAGCGAGGTTGGGTTCTTATTCTGGTTGCAGAGCAGGCTGCTGCCGAATGTTGCGCCGAATTTGGTGTCCCGATGGGTGCCATCTAACGAGATATTCGATAGGAACGAGATCGCAGCCAGTCTGCGTCTGTGTCTCGTCTTGTTGAGCGAACTTGCCATTAGGCGATTAACCCTGAGTCACCAAGCGAGTTTAACCGAAGAGGGATTTTTTGGGATTTGCGATTTTGGGTTGGGTAGAGTCCCGGAAAGCTATGTGGAATGTACACTTTTCTGGAACAGTCTTTACGTTGCTTCTATCTTTTTCCTTTGCACTTACAAACGGGGTTTCTGGATTATGTTAACTATACTTTTTTGCCTGCTGTTTTTGTATTTTTTTTCTCTAATTTGATTAGATCAATTAAGTTTTTTAGTCTCTAAACTAGCAGACAAATTAAAAAACAAACTACTTGAACGCGACATGATGACGAAATTTAAGCACTTTTTACGGAGGGAATAGAAAAAAATGAATTTGGTTGTTGCACTTTTTTAAGCACTTTTATTAAGTAGCGTTTATGCGTCGTTGCGTGGCTTTTGGCTGCAAGTAGAAATAAGAATAGAAGGAAAACATGGAATCAATAAATGCGGCGATATAAAGCAGCGGAAAGCTTCTTTTTGGCAAAAAAATAAGCTTTTTCAGGGTATTTTATGTGGGGGTTCAGATTAAGTGTGTTGGGTTGCCATGGCGAAACCATTTGTTATTATATATTTAGAAATGTTTGGGAAAATATTTAATTAGATTGGACTTTAACTTTTAGTTTTTCTATGTTATAAATAACTTTTGCAAGTTCAAAAAACTGTTTATAAATAACTTTCTAAGTCTTAAAGCGGATATATGCTTTCAAAAAAGGGATGGGCACTGAAAGTCCGGCTCAGAGCCGGGTTTTAAGAGTATTTCTTGCAAAACCAAGTAGGAAAACCATTTTTGTAAACAAAAGAATTTCCTAGAGTGGTTAGAGAGAATTTTTTTCAATAATTCATTTAAAATTAAAAGTTTTTTAAGAAAGTATGATTTGAAAATATGTTCTTCGTATGAAATAAAATTACTTTGCAATGTTTTTATACTTTTTCTTACAAAAAACATTGTAATAAAGATTTAAGGTATTTGTCGAGGATGTTTTTGGATGATTAACTATAAAAAATCTTAATTTTTAAGAGAAAACTTTTGCTTTGGACTGAGATTTTTACAAACTGGATGTCGAAGTGACAAAACTCAGTTTTGCCAGCGACAAAGAAAGCTTTCGCTGGCTGCGAAAAAAGCTGCATGCAGCTCAAAGCTGCAGAAAGCCATGATTGTTGGCAACATTGTTGTTGTTGCGGCTGCTGCTCGGCTCAGTGTGCCACTTTAGTGGGTGGCGAGACAGAGAAAGAGAGAAGCGGGGAGAGAGCGAAATAGTGTTTAAACCGGCAAGGAAAAATCTGGAAGCGGGTTTCGGCACTTCTGTTTACATTGCAGTTCCGAGGGAGATGAGGGTGGGAGACCCAATGCCCGAAAAATTTTCCACTAGCAAAGCGACACTCTCTAGCACTCTCTGGAGTGGAAAATTTTCCAGAACCGAAACTAAACAGCTGTTTAGAGCCAGCAACGCAACAACAAAAAAACCGGGAAGAGTTTTTCCCGGGGGTTGGTTTTACTCGGTTCCCCTGTCTAATTGGATTTTTGTTTGGCAAGCCAATTGGAATGCCGCACGGCGCGCACAAGTTTGAACCTGTCCGAAAATCAATGCAGAAACGAACAAGTGAGTGCGAAAAGCATTGATGACACACAAACACACAAATAAATGCGAGTGTGACGTGTGTCTTTTGGTTTTTTTTGTTGTTTTACTTACCACTTGGTATCCGTTTTATCACTACTTTATATTCGCTCGTCGTTTGATATTCGTTTTATGCTGAGAAATGTTTCAAGCGCGTCATTTTGAGCTATTTATAGTGGATTTCGGAAGAGACTTTGATTTTTTGTTGCCTTTTGGCTGCCAACTCGCCTGCGCCTCCTCTCCCTCTTATGGCTCTCTTTCACCACCTCACCACCTCTCTTTCTCTGATTCGCCTATGTGTGTGTGTGCACTCACGCAGCTGCCTTCGTTGCGTAAATTATGCAAAATGCAGGTCAACTACAAAGTGTTTACAAAAACTTCTCGACGGAGCGGGTTAACTCGATTTATTTGGAGCGCGGTAAGTGGATTCTGCGAAATACGCGAACGGTATGAAAATCAAAAAATCGGCGGCAGCGACGAAAACATCAGCAGACGGTTAAGTGCTGTGAAATCTTCGATACTGATGTATCGATGATGTACTATCACTGCTGTTGCTATCGCTACTATTGATGGATTACATAGGGCGATACATTCTTATTTTCCAACATCGCCGTTTTTACCTTAAAAAAAATTAAACAAATTGGTGGATAAAGAGACTATGTTTCCTTAGTCCATGTTCGTCAATTGGGAAATATCTTTAATCTATAACCAAGCAACCAAACCAAGTTTTTCCCAAGACAGCTGATGATTCTTTATTGCAAGATATGATATTTTTTTTAGTATTTTATTTTGCACTTTTCCTTCCACCTAGGTGGCATCTCTGTCTGAACAGCTGTTTTCGCCGACGCGCATAAGAAAATTGTTTTCTCGTGTTGTTGAAATAAAATTACAGAAAATGGCAGCGAAGACGAATCAGTCGCTGAATATAGAGATAAATTTCGTAAGTAGGATGTAGAGCACATTAAGAACTATAAGTTTAATATTGTTTATCTTCCCAGGACGAGGAGGATGTGCCGTATGAAGAGGAAATTTTACGGAACGCTTACTCCGTTAAACATTGGCTGCGCTACATAGATCACAAGGCCAAGGCGCCTAATAACGGCGTGAATCTGGTGTACGAGCGGGCTTTGAAGGAGCTTCCTGGCAGCTACAAGATCTGGCACAATTACCTGCGGACCCGCAGGAAGCAGGTGCGCGGCAAGATACCCACAGATCCCATGTACGAGGAGGTGAACAGCGCCTTCGAGCGCGCCCTTGTTTTTATGCACAAAATGCCCCGCATCTGGATGGATTATGGCGCCTTCATGACCGCCCAGTGCCGCGTGACCCGCACCCGGCACGTATTTGATCGCGCTCTGAGGGCGCTGCCCATCACCCAGCACGGCAGGATTTGGCCGCTGTATCTGCAGTTCGTACGCCGCTTTGAGATGCCAGAAACGGCGCTCCGCGTGTACCGTCGCTATCTGAAACTCTTTCCCGAGGACGCTGAGGAGTATGTGGACTATCTGCAGGAGGCGGAGCGGCTGGACGAAGCTGCCCAGCAGTTGGCTCACATCGTGGACAACGAGCACTTTGTGTCCAAGCACGGGAAGTCCAACCATCAGCTGTGGAACGAGCTGTGCGACCTCATCTCGAAGAATCCGCACAAGGTGCACTCGCTCAACGTGGACGCCATCATCCGCGGTGGACTGCGGCGCTACACCGACCAGCTTGGTCACCTGTGGAACTCCCTGGCGGACTACTATGTGCGCTCCGGTTTATTCGATCGCGCCCGTGATATCTACGAGGAGGCCATCCAAACGGTGACCACTGTGAGGGACTTCACCCAGGTTTTCGATGAGTACGCCCAGTTCGAGGAGCTTTCGCTGAACAAGCGCATGGAACAGGTGGCCAGCAACGAGGCGGCCACCGAGGAGGATGACATCGATGTAGAGCTGCGCCTTTCCCGCTTCGAGTACCTCATGGAGCGGCGGCTGCTGCTGCTGAATAGTGTGCTGCTCCGCCAGAATCCGCACAATGTGCACGAGTGGCACAAGCGGGTGACACTGTACGAGGACAAGCCCGCCGAAATCATTAGCACGTACACGGAGGCCGTGCAGACGGTCCAGCCGAAGCAGGCTGTGGGCAAGCTGCACACGCTCTGGGTGGAGTTCGCCAAGTTCTACGAGGCCAACGGGCAGGTGGAAGACGCCCGCGTGGTATTCGAACGCGGCACCGAGGTGGAGTACGTCAAGGTGGAAGACCTGGCCGCCGTGTGGTGTGAGTGGGCCGAGATGGAGCTTCGTCAGCAGCAGTTCGAGGCTGCATTGAAGCTGATGCAAAGGGCTACGGCGACACCGAAGCGGAAGGTGGCCTATCACGATGATACGGAGACGGTGCAGGCGCGTCTCCATCGCTCCTTGAAAGTGTGGTCCATGTACGCCGATCTGGAGGAGTCTTTCGGCACCTTCAAGACCTGCAAGGCGGTCTACGAGCGTATCATTGACCTGAAGATCTGCACGCCGCAGATAATCATCAACTATGGCATGTTCCTCGAGGAGCACAACTACTTCGAGGAGGCCTACCGCGCCTATGAGAAGGGCATAGCTCTGTTCAAGTGGCCTAATGTGTACGACATCTGGAACTCCTATCTGAGCAAGTTCCTGGAGCGTTATGGTGGCACTAAGTTGGAGCGTGCGAGGGATCTCTTCGAGCAGTGTTTGGACCAGTGTCCCGCCGAACACGCCAAGTATTTTTACCTGCTGTACGCCAAGCTGGAGGAGGAACACGGTCTGGCCAGGCACGCCATGTCCGTCTACGATCGTGCCACCTCCGCCGTGAAGGAGGATGAGATGTTCGACATGTACAACATTTTCGTGAAGAAGGCGGCCGAGATCTACGGACTGCCGCGCACTCGGGAGATCTACGAGAAGGCCATCGAGTCGCTGCCCGAGCAGCATATGCGCCACATGTGCGTCAAATTTGCCGAGTTGGAAACGAAGCTGGGAGAGGTGGATCGAGCCAGGGCCATCTACGCCCATTGCTCGCAGGTGAGTGCCTTGCTTATCCTTATTTTAATACATTCGTTTATATCTAACGATCTCCATTTTAGGTTTGCGATCCCCGCATCACCGCCGACTTCTGGCAGACGTGGAAGGAGTTCGAGGTGCGCCATGGCAATGAGGACACCATGCGCGAAATGCTGCGCATCAAGCGCTCCGTACAGGCCACCTACAACACGCAGGTCAATATGATGGCCGCCCAATTCCTCAACACGAACAATGGACCGGCTGCCGATGCCGGAGCTGGACCGGATGCCATGCGGCAGCTGGAGGAGAAGGCGCGTCAAGCGGCTGCCGAGGCCAAACAGAAGCCCACCGAGAAGGCTGCTTCCAATATTATGTTTGTGCGCGGAGAAACGCAGGGTGGGGCCAAGGACAAGAAGGACACAGTGGTCAATCCCGATGAGATTGACATTGGGGACAGCGACGAGGACGACGAGGAAGACGACGACGAGGCGGAGAACGAGGGATCGAACCAAGAGAACCAAGCCACCGAAGCGGCAGCCACAAAAACCGATGACGAGGGTCTTGTCATGAAGAAGCTGCGTTTCGAACAAAAGGCCATTCCCGCCAAGGTCTTTGGCAGCCTCAAGCCCTCCAATCAAGGCGATTCAGATGAGGAGTGATTTATTTGATCATTGATTTTCGCTTAGGCTAAGAATATATATAAATATGTCAACAAATTAAGAGCTGCGAATATAAACTGTTCTGTTATTTGACTTAAAAAGTTGTTAAATTAAGTTGGCCTTCCGAACAATGTCACCAGCCTCTGGAATCGCCTTCAGTTGGTCTCCCCTTTAGTCTCAGGAAGGAACACACTCTGCTTTCTATCCAAAATTCATTAGGAAATAATCGTGTCAAAAATTTGGTTTATATTTCACCTCGACTAACTCAACCGGGATTGCCTTCTTCCCGGCCTGGAACGGAAACCAGAGATCGCGTAACCCCAAGACATGGCATCCACACGCATGATGAACGCCCTGCAGCGGAGCCTCAACCTGTACAGGAGGTTTCGTCACCAAACTCTGGCCGGAGGATCGGGACTCTTGAGACACAGCCTGCGGTCTGGTGACTTGCGGATACAGCGCGGAATGGCGGAGAAGTGCGAGCCCGATGCGGTGATCAAGGGCGTGGTGGTGGGCATGTATGAGAAGGACGGGGACAAGGAGCCCAAGATGACGCCCAGTGCCGAGAAGTTCGACGACCGGACGCAGGGCAAGGTATCGGAGCTGGTGAGGGAAGCTGGCCTGCGAGGCGACCTGGGCAAGGGTAAGGTCTTCACCAACGTGGATGCGGAATTCCGGGCCGTGGCTGTGGTGGGCCTGGGCCCCGAGGGCGCCGCCTTCAATGACCAAGAGAACATAGACGATGGCATGGAGAATGCCCGCGTGGCCGCCGGCGTGGGAGCTCGAGCCCTGCAGCTCCAGGGTTGCACTGATGTGTTTGTGGACGCCATGGAGTACCCGGAACAGGCCGCCGAAGGCAGTGCCCTGGCCATCTGGCGCTCCAATAGCAACATGCGCCGACACGAACGCATTCAGATACCCAAGCTGCATTTGTACGACTCGCCGGATGTGGATGCTTGGACAAGGGGTTTGTTCAAGGCCGAGTCCCAGAACTTGGCTCGACGGTTGAGCGATGCTCCGGCGAATCAGATGACCCCCACCATATTCGCCCAGTCCACGGTGGATGCCCTGTGCCCCTGCGGCGTATCCGTGGAAGTGCGTACGATGGACTGGATTGAAACGAATCACTTGAACTCCTTCCTGATGGTGGCCAAGGGCAGCTGTGAGCCTCCGGTGGTCCTGGAGGTCAGCTACTGCGGCACTGCGCCCGAGGATAGGCCCATCCTGCTGCTGGGCAAGGGCGTGACCTACAACAGCGGCGGCATCTGCCTGAGGCCCAAGAAATGCCTGCCCATGTATCGGGGCTGCATGGCCGGAGCGGCGGTCTGTGTGGCCGCCGTCCGGGCGGCGGCGGCTCTGTCCCTGCCGGTGAACATCACCGCCGTGCTGCCGCTGTGCGAGAACATGCCCTCCGGTATGGCCGCCAAGCCGGGCGATGTGGTCACCCTGCTCAATGGCAAGACCATGGGCATCGTGGACACCAGCAAGGCCAGTGTCTTGGTCATGGCCGATCCCCTGCTCTTTGCCCAGACCACCTTCAAGCCCCGCCTGGTGGTGGACATAGCCACCGCGGGCTATGGCGTCTGTGCCGGCCTTGGCGGCTCCGCTGCCGGACTGTTCACCAACTCGAACTTTGTGGCCAAGCAGTTCGACATGGCCGGCGGGTTGACCGGCGATCGGCTGTGGCGTCTGCCCCTCTGGCGCTACTTCAAGCAACTGGTGACCCCCAATCTCACCTTCGACATCAGCAACCGGGGACGGGGTCCCGCCTCCAGCTGCATTGCCGCCGCCGTGCTGCACGAGTTGGTGCCGTGCGCGGACTGGGCCCACATTGACATCCGGAACGTGGGCATGCTGACGCGTTACAATCCCTTGCCGTATCTGCTGAAGGACACCATGACCGGGAGACCCACCCGCACGGTTATCCAGTTCCTCTACCAGATGGCCTGTGGCGAGAAGTAGTCCTCCGCCGATCTCCCCCAGGATTTTCTATTCTTTTTACTGATGTCTTGTGTTCGGTTTTGGTTTCTTAGTTTTTTATTTGTTTTCTGCATTAAGTCCCCATGTCCACGGCTCGTCCCAAATTTAATGTTTAGTGTTGCCTGTGCAGCGGAAAGGATCAGGAGGTTATGGCTAAGGATTAAGGCCAAGAATATTTAACTGTTTGAATGAAGTCCCCTGAATCCTGGCTGCTTAGAATTAAATGGTTTCAAGTGCCTGAATTATTGGGTTTTCTATTAATTTACCTCCTGTAACTCTACTTGGAGTAGGGATATATATATCGAGGGGATCCTTTTCCCACAGCAAATGTCACTTTTGGTTCACTTAATTGAGCGAGAGTGCGAAATGGGGGCAAGGAAAGTGTGTTGTATAAATTTTACAACACCAACCTCGCCGTGGCTGCCTTTCTTTTGACCCTTTTGTTGTTGCGAGGGCGGCTTATTAGCCTAATTGCGTGAAGTTGGCTTTAATGAGTCGAAAAACGGTGCCAAGCCTGGCCCCACAAAAGGCCACAAAGCAAAAGCCGCTGGCCTGTTGTGGCTTTGAATTTATGACACGGCTTTAATGGGTTAACTGGGTTAATGCTCATCCCTCAGCTCATCAACTATCCGGCTCCACTCCGCACCCTGGCCATAGTTCTCTTCTCTGGCTGGAATTTTTGACAATTAAGCCAACATTTCGGGCCAATTTCTGGGGGAGAACATGAAGATAGCAGAGGATTCTTGCTACTTGAGAGGAAAACCTAGAAGGGGGCCAGCTACTATCTTAATACGGCGACATTTTGCACAAGTCATTAGGCCCTCTGCGAGAAATTATCATTTTTGAAGCATTTTTGAATCATTTTTGCATTTTCCAATTTGAAAAATACACTAATAAGGGGCGGGTATACTTCATAACGCATTAAAAATGGGAAAAAAGAAAGGAATTTATATTTTTAGATACTTTATTAAACAAATCATATTTTTAGAAACTTTTTTAGACAACAAACTAAATAAGAATGCACATTATAAAAGAAAACCTTTTGTTTATAGAAATATATGACTTCAAGCTCCTCTATTTAGCCTTTAAAAGTTTATGTTTTTAGGGAATATATAAACTTAAGAAGGGATTTAGAATTTCTTTCTATAAATTCTTAAAAAATATATATACTCGAAGGATAAACTTAGTTTTAAAGCTAAAATGAGAGCATATATTTATGGAATACATCAACTTAAAGAGATTTGGCATTTCTTTCTTTAAATTCTTCAAAAATATATATAATCAAAGGATAAACTTAGTTTTAAAGCAAAAATGAGAGCACTACCCATTCGACTTCGCCTTTTCCCCTGATAAGCAATGCTTCCTTCCCCACTTAATGCGTCCCAGCAGCTGATAAGTCCGGGACTTCCCCTCGGGTTGGAGTGCAGCCAAATGAATTTGCTAATGAGCAATCAGGCTTAAAAAAAGTATGCAAGTCGACCGAGGGCACTTTAAAGAGTTCCCTCCTGGGCGTCTCGCCCTCCCCGACCATTAACCCGCTGAAGCCCGCCGCCAGGAGCAGCGGCGTTAATCATTTACAGCATCGCCTGCCGCCACACCAGCCACAAAGCCCAAATTATGATTATTTAAAGGCAGAACGTGGAAATTAGCGGCGGCCATTCCGAGATTCGGACAGTTGCCAAGGCAGCGGCGGTTCGGGGTTCGGTTTCTGGGGGGAAGACCAGACTCCAATCCCAACGGCCTGGTTTGGCCACCGACCAAGAGTAAAAAAAAAAATATAAGGGGGTATCCGAACAGAGAAAATAAATGAAATGAAATCCTATTTGGCGGCTTGGTGTGTTTCGGTGGGTGTCCTGGACTAGAAAGAATTGCAATTGTGATAAAATTCAGCGTAACTAATGCCGACCACAGCAAAATGCGATAAATCGCTGGTTGGGTTCATGGCTATATCCTTCTGGAGGAGAGTCCATTGATTATATTAGCCTAAAGGAAACTGATTAATGGAGATTAAGGCATTTAAAAAGTATATTTTCAGTAAGTAATTAGGTATATTTGGTACATTAAAAAATGTATAAATGTGGCTCTTTTCAGCTCCTTATTTTTGTTACTTTGTTTCATATTAATTTATATTAATATGATATAAATTTATATTTATTTATATTAATCCCTATCATTGATCATTTTGTTCGTGCAATATTCTCCATTTAAATATGGTATGTAATTAGGTATATTTTATTATTTATTAAAATATATACAAATGTGACTCCTTAGCGTTCCTTATTTCTGTTATTTCTGTGTCTTAAATATCAGTATTTATTTATGTTAATTCCTATCCTTGATGATTTTGTTGAGGCTATATTCTTATATATTTTTTGTTCACTTTTTCAGGAGAAAATATTAAATAATATATAAATGTGGTTCTTTAAAGCTCCTTATTTTAGTTACTTTGTGTCATAAGTATCAGTATTTATTTATATTAATTCCTAACATTGATAATTTTGTTCAGGCAATTTTCTTCATTTAAATATGGTATATAATTAGGTATATTTTATTATACATTAAAAAATATATAAATGTGGCTGTTATTTCTGTGTCACAAATATCAGTATTTATTTATATTAATTCCTATCATTGATCATTTTAATAAGGCTATATTAAATATATTTTTCTTATATATTTGTTGAGCATTTTTCCAGAAGATAAATATATTTTCTTAAACTCACTTTAACTCAAGAAGATTGGAGTTACTAAAAAAAATATAACATCCCTTAGCTTTATATAAATAAATTTCTAAATGGTTTTTTTGAACCCATTAGGGCATCTTTTGCTTCCATCTGATGAATTAACCCGTTCGCCTTGGCTATAGCTTGGCTCGATTTGAGGGGAAGGGTCAGGGGGCTTGTTGCCTTTTGCGGTTGGGTCTCCGGACTACGGACTACGGACTGCGGACTGCGGACTCCGGACAGTTTGTCCCCGGCTAAACTTTTGTCGACTTTTGCGCGGCTCTTCACTCTCGCGCCCCTTCCGCTCCCCTTACCTTTTTTTCTTTATTTTTTTTTGTGTTATTTTGTGATTTTGCGGGGGTGTCTGTGTCTGTACATTTTCCTCTGGCTTTGCCTTTTGCTTTGTTTCCTTTGGCGGGCCGCTCTGGAGATTTAGTTTCGCTGGAAATGATAATTTTCACTTGAGCGAGCACGTGAAAATGGAGACTGGACTGGGCTGGGCTGGGCTGGGGTATATCAGCCATAAATTGCCAATTAATGGCTGGACCTGGCTCTGCGGCGCATTTCATTTGCATTTCGATTTCTGACTCGCTTCTTAAACAATACAAATAACCCAAGAAATGTCGTGTGTCACACTGCGTATACTTGATATTTGAATGCTCTTCGCTTTTAGCTGATTCTTCGGTCACTGTGCCGGTGCTTCCTGTCCCCCCGGCCCGGCGCTCTTTTTTCGCCACCAAACCTGACACGCTTCAGTTGACCATCCGGCGCTGAATTCAAATGCAGTCGATCTAGGCCCCCGGACCAGCTTCCCTCGATTTTTTGGTCCAGCGTCGTGCTAAATTCGTTGCGGTTTTTGCGGTTTCCTTGGCCCGTTCTTGCCCAGCGTTGTTTTCGTCCCTCGGACTGCTCAAAATAAATATACACGGAGAGCGGACGAATGGCAGCGGCCCGAATCCGGTTCATTTGCAAATTGCGATTGCAGCTGGACAAAAAAATCGAATAGCGAATGAATAATTGAGCGTGTGCGGTGAATATGAATGAGTGTGCACAGGGAAAATATCCGAAACCGAAACTGATACCGAAATCGATCTAACTTAAGTCTTATGAAGTCGATATTGAAACAAACTTAGCCACAAACTGGATAACTTTCTAGTTATAAATATATAAACAGTCAATTTCGGTTTTAAGAAGTCGATATTAAGTCAAACTTACTAACAAACTGTATAGCTTTCAGTTAAAATGTATATAAGCAATCAATTCAGCCTCAAGAAATATATTTTGGTCATACTGTTATTTAATACTTAACCTGGTTAATTGTTTATATTATTTATTTGTTTGTTCTTGGCCTGATCTTAGATCTGTTATTTAATACTTAACCTGTTTATTTAATTCTACTATTTATTTCTTTGATCTTGGCCTGATTTTCGTACTAAATATTATATACTTCAACCCTTTATGCCTTAGAATTTCTTGAATTTCAACCACTAAGCACTATATCCTTAAAATTCCTAGTTTTTCCTAGTGCATCGATATAAATTCTATGTATTTTAATCCCCTAACCACAAGACATTTCCAACCAGGTCCAGTATTCATCTTAATATTGCACTTAAATCCTTGATAATTTATTGTAATTTCAAGGGATTAAAGACGAACACAAATCAAATCATATACCAATTAATTTCTAAATCCTTCGTTTCCGTTTCCACTCTCCCCACCGCCGCCACCAGGAGCACTTCCACCCCTTTTCGGCCTAATCACAATTCGTTTATCGTCAGTTTTATTTTAGTTATTGCTTGTTAAACAAGCTGCGAGACAGACAAATAAATTATGGCCCTTCTAACGTTCCATCGAACTGTGCATTACGCATACGACCCGTCGGCCGGGCCGCTGGACGTCGCTGCCAATGCCTCCGTATCTAACGGTACATAAAACTGTCTGGGCAAAATGCTAAACAAATGGCCAACAACAAGTTGGACAGTGCATAACCATGGCATAATATTAGGGGACTTGCTGCTGCTGCTGCCCACCCAATAACTGGCAACAACAAATTATGTTTATTTATTTATTTTTAAGCGAAGAGGGGCTGGCTGATGATAAGCCGGGCTGGCTTGAATCGGCTAATGTATACGTGCATAAATCGAGTATATATTTCTACAAATATTGCACAGTGCTTACAGGTTTTATTTAATTTGGAAATTCTATTAATACAGTTTATAGTTTAATTGTTTTGAGAGCTTTCTTGGCCATCTGAAAACCATAAATTTTTGGGTACTTATAGTTCTTACAATAATTGTAATTCCTGTAAAGCTACAATCGGTTGAATCGGCTAATGTATACGTGTATAAATCGAGTATATATTTCCACAATAATGCACAGTGCGTGCAGGTTTTATTTAATTTGGAAGTTCTATTAATACAGTTAATAGTTTAATTGTTTTAAGAGCTTTCTTGGTAATTTTAAAACCATACATTCCTGTGAACTTGTAGTTCTTATAATAATGGTAATTCCTGTAAATCTACAATCGGTTGAATCGGCTAATGTATATGTGCATAATTCGAATGTATATTTCCACAAAAAATGCACAGGCATACAGGTTTTATTTAATTTGGAAATTCTATTAAAACAGTCCATAGTTTAATTGTTTTGAGAGCTTTCTTGACCATAAATTCTTGTGAACTTGTAGTTCTTATAATAATGGTAATTCCTGTAAAGCTACAATCATGACGAGCAGCTTTATATTTGGCTTTTAAATAAAATTGGCAAATTAAAGTGCTCAGGCGGGTTCAGCCCACCACGGTGACTCCTCTTTCCCAACCTATATCGGTGCATATATATGCCTCCATAGCTCAATTGCATTTTTGGCATTTTCGTTTATTGTGCAAATTGCATTGCGAAGGTGTTCCTAGAAAGGATTTCTCCAGAGATGAATATATTGAATAATTATAAACACGAAATTGAGGAGGAAAAAAAGAAAAGCGAAAGCCATTTCTGGAACTGATTTTTTAAGCCACTCTCTGCTATGGAAATTGGGAATAAATAAATATATACATAACATATATATTTCTGGCATTCAAGTGTTAATATACACACGCATAACGGCATAATTTACAAATGGTTCTCGGCTTTTTTATATTCTCACCTTGCAGAGAGAGAGCGAGAGAGAGTGATTTGCATATAAAAAATAAAATAAATATGCGAATATCTTGTGCATTTCGAGAGATGAAACCGCCGGGCGGAGCAGCCACTCCCGGTCCAATCCCGGTGCTGCCACTCGCATCCCAATTGAGCCGGACTCCGTGCTCTGGCCGCAATGGAAGGCATTAAAATTAGTTTATTTGAGTCCGGCTGTGCCGATGGGCGTTCCCAATCGGTGCACTCCGTGACCTCCCACCCAATGCAGGCATTGCTCATACGCCGTGTGGCCCCTCGGCCACAGTGGTGCCTGTCCCTGGCTTGCCGTTTATCGCCAGCATTGTTTGCCGTCCTCTGTCTGGCCATTGGTTATTTATTTAAAGTAATTATTGCCAGAGATTTTTAAACAAGTTATCTACTAAGAGGGTTATTCCAAGCCTTTCATAATTCACAAATTAGATGGAGGCCTGAAGTAAGTCCTAAAAAAGCGCCCCGCTTCGCCTTGATTTATGTCCCAAAAATGCATTTATTTATTTAACAAAACAATGCATCTGTCGAGAGAGAGGAATAAATGCGAAATGGCCAGGCATCGTCAGCATCAGCAGCGTCATTGTCACCATCAACATGCAATTGATTAATGGCCAGGCGAATAAATTATGGCAGTTTATTTAGCCACATTGTGCGGCGTGGCCATTAAAAAATAACCCGAAACCGAAAATCTATGGCCTACCAAGAGCGCCCATTAATTCCGACAAACTTGTCAAAATCAAACGCCCGGAAATGTCACATTACACAACAAAAATAAAGTATATTTGCAGTTCAAACTATTCGACAATATTTATTGATCAACTGATAAGCACCGAGCAAGCCCAGAGCCCAGCCCATTACACGATCGAGCTGGTGCCTTGAGCAGCCATTACAGGGTATCATGCCCACTCGGGAGGTGCAGACACAGGCCTCCACGTGCATGCCATTCTCGTAGGTCTGCCGATAGCAGCCATTACTCGCATTCACCATGGCACACATATACGTGGTGTTCAGGACTGAAATATAGGGTTTATTAAGCTATATATTAAGCTATATACTAATACAGGGTATAACACTCACTGCCGCCCTTGAAAATGTAGGAGTACTTGACGCAGGAGTAGGCGTCGGACATTTGGCAGAGATACTGCTCCCGATTCTCGGTGGTATTTAGCCACAAGGCCTTCACATCCGGCACCGTATTGTTGGCTATTATTATAATAAATATTATTATTTAGAGCTTAAAGTCATTTAAACTAATTTAAATATATGTTACCAGATTAATGAGATAAAAAAAATTATTATTAAGAGCTTTAAGTCATTTAAACTAATTTAAGTATATTTTACCAGATTAATGAGATCAAAATAAGGCAAAAACTAAGTATGCCTAAATCGAATAAAGTAATTAAACTGATTATTTATGACTAATTTAAAAGCTATCTATTTCTACAAAGCAAAAAAAGGGGAAAATGGCAAAGAAAAAAAAGAATCTAATGGATTTTTAAACTGCATAAATGAGTCATCAAATTATTTATGGTAATAACTCTTTTTTTTAGTTAATTTTTTAAGTAGATTACAGAGAAATAAATCTCCTAACTTACGTGTCACCAAAAAGAAAAAAGGGTAATAGGCAAAGAAAAACAGACTTTAATGGATTTTTAAACCGAATAAATGAGTCATATAATTATTTATGGAAATAACTCTTTTTTTAGTTAGTTTTTTAAGTAGAATATAGAGAAATAAATCTATTAACTTACATGTCACCAAAAAGAAAAAAGGAATAATGGCAAAGAAAAACAGACTCCAATGGATTTTTAAACTGAATAAATGAGTCATAAAATTATTTATGGAAATTACACATTTTTTAGTTACTTTTTTAAGTAGTATACAGAGAAATAAATCTCTTAACTTACGTGTCACCAAAAAGAAAAAATGAATAATGGCAAAGAAAAATAGACTCTAATGGATCTTAAAACTGCATAAATGAGTCATCAAATTATTTATGGAAATTACCCATTTTTTAGTTACTTTTTTAAGTAGAATATAGAGAAATAAATCTATTAACTTACGTGTCACCACCAAAGGCTCTACGCAGGGAATGTCATTGAAGTCGCCCACTCTGGAGTCGCAGGTCTCCGTCACGATGTTGGATTGATTTTCGTAGGCACCAATCCAGGTAAAGCGGAAGCACTGCGGGGCTTTTTACATATAAATAATATATACAAATATATAAAATATATAATATATATATAATATAAAATAAATATTGTAATAAAGAAGATGTCACTCACTTTCAGCCAGCAGATGACAAGCAAACAGGAGCAGTGGCAGCCAAACTCTTAGCAACTTCAGTGGCATTGCCGATAAGATTGCCAATTTCGGAGAAATATTTCTGTTTCCTATATATATTTTTATATAGGGGAAGCTACGAAGTTGCCTCTGCGAAAGACAAACTGATAATGATGGCAATTCAAGCCGATCGATCGGCGGAGAGATTGTGTCTTATCAGTGAAATTACCTTCATTCACTGTGAAGAGCGTCTTTAAGAACTTGAAAATTGTAAGAATAATATTTTGGGGATTTTTAATTAGTATATTATATTTCAGTTTAATTACTAAATCAGTTAATAATTTTCAAGCTTTATTATTTGCCAAGAATAAGGTATTTTTTCAGATCTTTTATCTACGTTTGGTGTGAATGATAATTCTTTTCAAGTCAACCTGAGCTCTTTTCCTTGCCTTATCAGTTTCGAGCATTTCCGAGTGCTCTTCGATTGTAATCAAAAATCGATAAGCATTTGTTATTATTTATCTTTCTCGCCTCCCGCCACTCTCCTCTCTCTCCCCTTTGATAAACAAAGAAAGTGTCATAAATATTGTAAGTAATTTTTGGTACTTTAAAGCCCAAGTCTTCCTTTGACAGGACAACGGATCGAGATGAAAAATTTATGCAAATGGCATTTAATTAAATTCACACAATCGAGGCGGGACTCGCAGGGGAAACAATTAAAAAGGAGGAGCTAGGTACAATTTTTAACTAAACTCTGCAAATTGTATTTGTTGTTAATTGTTCAACTGTCCTCCCCGAGTTCGAGCCACAGCCTTTGCTCTCGCAAAATGAGTTTGAAAACAAATAAAAATGTCAAACGAATGAATAAAAGTTGTCTAATTTAATTTGTTTAGCAGGAGCAGAGCAGGAGCAGAGCAGGAGCAGCTGGAGCAGCGCAGGAGCAAAGGCAGGAGCAGCATTTGGACACTGTACTCACACTCACGTAGTTGCAAAACATTTTCGCAAATTGAATAAGCACGAAAATTTGTGTGCGGCATCGTCCTGCGCTTCCCCCATGCCTTTCCCAGTACTCCCAGTATTTTTTAAATTTATTTTTTAATTGCTCAAAACAATTAAAATTTATTTGCAATTTTGTTTTTCCCCCTCCGCATGTGTGTGTTTGGCAAACTTTTCCAGCTAAGCAAAACCAGCTGCCAACGGAGTACGTGCCGAGAAAACTTTGACCGACTGTGTAAATAGCGAAATAAAGCCATATATATATTTTGTCAGACCAAATATAGCTATTTACACGTCCTCCGCCCGCCACTCGCCACTGGCTCATCCATCAAATCAAAGGCAATGGCGAAACCTTTGAACTTTTCCAGTCAATTCAGCGTTAACCGTTACATGATAAGCGCATTTCCCAGCGCGCTTTCCTCTCACCTATTTCCCCCTTTCCCCCGTCGCGTGGCCCTTTGTCTTCCCAAGATGGATCACGTGAGTCATTGGCCCGGGGCCAGTATCAATCACACGGCGGAAATTAGCGTTAGTCACACATTTTCCAGGAAAAACCGTTTTCAGACATGCGGAAAAAATGTCAAGTCAGATTTTGGAAATGCTTAACGGTGGCAAGCTTGGGTTTTAATCATACAAAGGAAATTTGAAAGGACTTAAATGGAGCAAATATATTCAAATTAAAAGCACGCTTGGCAGGATCGGCACTAGGTTATGGGAATTTATAATAACTATATTAAATAAATTTATAATAATATAATAAAAATTGTTTGAAAAAAGAAAGAAAAATATATGCACGATATATATTATATACGTTTAAGTATCTCTTTTTATTATACAATTTTATGACTTTATTTTCTATAAATGAAAGGATACAAGATAATACAAAGAAAATAATTCTATAACGTACTTAATTCCACAAAATAAATACTAAAATTAATTAGGAACCCATTCTAATAATAATTTTGATAAATTTTGCAAAACTTGGGTTTTAATCAGACAAAGGAAATTTGAAACAACTTAAATAAAGAATATATATTCAAACTAAAAGGACTCTTGGAAGGATCAGCTCTAGGTATTGGGAATTTTCTTAAGGGGTTCATACTATTCTTAAATATGGTTTGAAAATACAAAGAAAATGATATACAAGATATATGTCATATACGTTTAATTACCTCTTTTTATTCTATAATTTTATGACTTTATTTTCTATATATGAACCGATACAAGATTGTACAAAGTAAATAATTCTATAAAGTATTTAATTCCACAAAATAAATAGTACAATTAATTAGGAACCCATTCTAACACAATTTTGATAAATTGTATCTCTTAAACAAAAGGTGTCTGCCTGGACTTTATCTAAATTTGCTTTCTACCTAACAAATATTGTACAAAAAGGCTTTATTTTAATAAATAAAGATCTTTAAGGATGTGTATACAAGTAAATTTAATTAAACAGAATTTTAATATCCGTATAAAAATCCTAGGCAAGCCTAGTTTTCCTTACTCCAGATCTTAGCCATTAAACTGAACTCGTAACTCCAACAGCCCTAATTTGTGGTCCCACTAATAGCGGTCGTAAAATGGCCATGTTTATAAGTACGGCTAATAATTTTTTCGGTAAAGTCTCAGATAGAAAGCAATAACATTTCGCCGCACTCATTAATTATGCAAATGTTTTGATTTGCTTCAGGCCGAACGAACGAACGGCAAAAATTATGTTGCCAAAATGCAAATGTTTGTCAAGATGGCCAAGTTAGTGGGCGGAGGTCGCAATCATAAAGAGTGCCATGTGATTAGCAGAAGCCGTTACGGCAGCAGCGGCCTCTGGAAGGGCCGAAAGTTGTTAGCAAAACATACACACACTCATAGCCACACTCTGGGCCATCATTCCTTTGTGGGGATATTGGGAACCCGGCTTTAACGAAAGCAAATGTCACTTGGGTCTTATAACGGGCCTGCATAAAATTTGCATGCGATTAAAATTGATAAATTGCCAAAGAGGATGTGTAAATGCGAATGGTTCCTGCCCGAGTGTCCCAAACGAAGGCCACATACTCACTCTATGGACCATCAGAGGGTTTTCAATTATAAGGAACAACACAGAGAAAAATTAAGGGAATAGCGATTGCATTTCATTAAGTAATTATGTAATATTTGGAGCCTGCTTTGTGATCACATATTAATGGAAAATATGAAATATAATACAAGATATTCATCCCAGAGCATAGCAAATACCAGGTACGTGTGACGTTGGGCTCTCTGTACTATACATTTATCTATATATAAATATATATCTGATTCCGCACATCTGACAGCCGCCTGGGAGGCGACAACTAATGAACATTGCCTACAAGTGTTAGTAAAGAGGCTAATGTCTGTAAATTTAATAAGGCGTGCTCTGTCGTGAGAGGTCCTTTTCCGCCTCGGTCCTTTACCCGCACTATTCCCGATGACTCCCCGCTAAACCGATTTGCTAAATTACAAAGTCTCCCCGTGTTGGTACACACAGCATCGCAGGATCTTTTGTAAGACACCTAAGTCGGCGTCCTGGTCCTGGCCACCTCCTGGTACACCTCCTCCCTCTGATTACGCCTGCGAGGCGCTGGCGAGTCCGGATCATTATGTCACCTGTACGAAAAATGCCGCACGTAATCCGGAAACGAGGCGGGCTCAGCGACGGGGCACGAAGTGGGGCTCATTGTACGGAAATCGCATTTGGGGCAGATAGCACCGCCTAACTAACGACCAGTCAACTAATACGATTAGTGTCATAATGCGGAGTGTCAGCCCAGCGGAGGAGCTGGTGCACTGAGAGGAAAAACTCAAGTATACATAAGAAAATATTAATAAATTATGTGTAGCTTAGAGACCAATTAAGAGATTAACTTATTAATTTAAAAGCTAGATATTATATTTGAAATAATAATTTTATTTCCTAAGTAGCTTAATAATTCCTTAAAGCTATTTTAGCGTCTATAATTCCCAACCAGTTCTGGATAATAAAAATAAAACAGTTTTATTAAGAAATTATGTATAGCTTAAATACCAATTAAGAGATTAATTTATTGATATAAAAGCTATATATAATATATGAAATAATAATTTTAATGCCTAATTAGCTTAATAACCCCTTAAAACACCTTTAGCTACTATAATTCCCAACCAGATCAGCTAATAAAAATGAAACAATGTTTATAGACCAATGAAGAGATTAATGTATTGATATAAAAGTTAAACTTAATATTTGAAATAATAATTTTATAGCAAATGTGGCGTAATAACCTCTTAAAACTCCTTTAGTAACTAAAACTCCCAACTAGATCTGGCTAATAAAAATTAAACTAAGAAACTAAACTAAACTAAGAAATTATGAAGCTATACATAATAAATAATAAAAGACCAATTAATAGATTAATTTAATGATATTAGTGCTAGATAATAATTTTATAGCAGAAGTGGCTTAATAACCCCTTAATACTTTATAAGTAATTATAATTCCCAACCAGTGCTGGCTAATAAAAATGTTTTGTTTCATTTATTTGTAACACTTGCAAGCAATATTACAAATCTTATTTTTCGAATAAATATGTATATGAAACTTGAAAAACAGTCATTAAGCAATAGGGAGATCTGCTTTCTCGCAGTGTAGAAATACCCTAAGCTCCTACTTCCAATTTCTTACTAGTCATTTTGAGTGTTTGGCTGATCGCCTCTTCTTAATCGTATTGATTATAGTTATAAGGTCGTAGTACGAAAATCGGTAATAGCTATAGTACTCCGGATTCTTGTAGGTCCTACACTTGCCGGCATTGGGTCCCAGCGGCTCTTCCCTCTCCACAATGCGGTAAGTGTACGACGGTACGAAGTCCGGAGAGCTGAAGGCCGTCGTCTCCAAGCTTTTGGGTGCACAGCCCTCGGGATGATCCCGACTGTTCCGGGGACTGGCTCCCAATCTCCTGAGTGCATTCCGCAGCTTGCAGTGCGGGCACTGGCACTCTGGCCAGCACCTACACTCTCCGCCGTCCTTCATGCAAGGACACTTGCCCTCCTTGGCATCCTTGCCATCCTTGGAGTAATTCTGGTGTATTCTTAAGCTCCAGAACTGGACATTTGGGACTTTTAGGAGTCGTATCTTCATTTTCACATGCATTTCCGTGAGATAAATGCCCAGAAATTAACCAAAGATTTAGACAAAATGTTTAATACAGAAAGTTTAAGAATTTTATAAATTCTGACATAGAATTCCCTTTGGAAAGAGCTCTAGATATCAGAAATATCTCTAAAAATTCCACTCCAACCGTTTAAATATTTTCATAAGATACAAAACCTAAGCCATACTTAAAAGTACTAAGCCAAACCTTCGAAATATGTTTGTTTTCCCACGCCCCCTTTGGAAAACTAAGGCCTGTCATAAACATGAGACTGGCCCGCTTTTAAGCCGGGCCATAAACCAGGCACAAAAGCCAAATCACAAGGCACACGTTGAATAATTTCGATCATTAAACTTATTCCACTTAAAATCCATTCAGGATTTGCGGGGACACAACTTTAAGGGCGGACCGGAGCGGCGGCGGGGGCGGCAGAGATAAATGCCCCAACAACCCGAACGTTAACCCTCGACAATCAGCCCTGCCAGCCACTATAGTAGACCCCCGGGCGGCGGTAAAGTTGGCAAAACTAACGCCGAACAACAGCAACGATGGCAATAAAAATCAGCAACAACCAGAGCCGGCGAAATAAACGCTCAAGTGCTGAAAATTGTCAGCTCTTGGCCGAGGACAGGTAACACGGAAGGAGAGCTGCTCCTCCTGAACGCTTTTTAATACACTCTGAAACCCACGCATCAGGGATGGTCTGTTGGCTTTTATCTGGTTTAAATTGAAAAATAGCTAACTGATATGGTTGTCTTAATATTCTTTTGATACTTTTCTGTATTGTTTATTATTCACATTTCTTATTATATATTATATATTTATTGTATACTTTACCTGTACTAGGGTGACAGTTCCTTCTGTTAACCAACATAAAGCGTAAGATGTTCCAGGCGTTCCATCTTAAAATTCCCAAGTACAAATTCAGTGACAAAACCGCTATATATATAAAAGGAATTCATTAAGGTTGAATGAGTCAGGAAAATTAGTACAAAGAAGGATGACTGCCTCTCCTGTTTACCAATATAAAACGTAAGTTCTTTAAGACATTACATCTAAAAATTCCCAAGTACAAATTGCATTGAGGTTGAATGAGTAAGGAAAAGTAAGTATGAGTACTGATTAGTTTTCTTTCTTGGAAACTAAAACAAATGTAAACAAATAAATAAATAATAATGAATTTATATAAATAATAAATAAATATACAATAAGCTAAAATCTAAAAAAAAAAAGTATAAAAATTGGTTTCTTTTTTAGAAAACAAATAAATTGTTTTTTTTTTAGAAAACATATATATTTGTTTCTTTTTTAAAATTAAATAATTTAAGATGACCGCTTACTAGAAGAAAATAAGCTGTTATCAGCACACAATGCGCTGTTATTCAGTTTCTTTTGGCTGTTTTACTTTCCCTTATCGATAAAATGCTATTTCCTTTTGGCTTTTTTACTTTCCCTTATCGATAAAATGCGATTTTTGGCATCACTGCGCCATTGCCCAGTGAAAAGATGGCGCACATAACAGCGGCGTCCCTGATTGTGGCTTGTAAATTTATAGTTTCACCAAGAAAATCGGGCTGGCAAACTTTTTACTTTTACTAGGTCTCTCTGCTCTGCTCGGCACACACACACACACGCACGCAATTACATTTAACCCATGCCAGCGCGCCCACACTTAACCCACTCGCACCAACTTCCCCCGGTGCGAGCAACATCCACATGCACATCCAGAACCCACAATCCCAGTCAGCCAGTTGGCGACATCTAATTGCTTTTGTTTTCGGGCCAGGCTGGCAACGCCACTACAAGTGGCTTACAAGCGGGTACAGTTGTGTCGGAAAGGATACACTCATCCTCGAGCTCATTCTTGTCCTTATCCTCGCGGAAGCCCTTTCGTTAAGGTAATTTTCCGCTATAATTTCTACGACTCTTCTGTGTGTGCTCCAGGGTGTGCGAACGGAATCGTAGAAAGTTGTTTCGTCCTTGCAGGTTTTTTGGAATTAAAAGAGCTGTTAAAGTTTATTGTTAGTTAAACTATGTTAAACTATGGTTATTGTGTTCACCAGTTAGGCTTAAAGCCAAAACATTTACTTAATAGAAAATAGAAGATAGATTCCTTTAAAATATGTGTTTCCTTAGTATAATTATCTAACGAAATAAGCTCGGGTATATTTTGAAACATTTCTTAGTGGGGTTAAACTATGGTTTTAGATAGTTAGAATAGAATAGAATGGATTAGAATGAAATTAATAGTTAAAATGGAATAGAACAAAAAATATTCCTTTAAAGTATATTTTCCCTAGTATCATTATATATAGTATATATACTAGGGTATATTTTGAAACATTTCTTAGTGGGGTTAAACTATGGTTATTGTGATCACCCGTATGGTAAGGCTTAAAGGGAAAGTAAATAAATAGAATATAAAATATAATATTCCTTTAAAGTATATTTTCCCTAGTCTCATTATATATAGCATATAAACTCGGCTATATTTTGAAACATTTCTTAGCCACAATTAGTACCCCGAGAATCCTCCATTTGAAATAAAGTTTGAACACACCTTCTGGGAAACTTCAGCGTGCAAGAAGAACATTTATTTAAAGCCTTATAATTTGGCCTGACACCTCGAATTCTGATAACTTCTCAAGACATTCGTTGACTTTTGTGGCTGAAATCAAAAACCCGGCGAAACAAAGCTGCAGCTGCAGCAAAACTTTATGCAAATGCCACGGGAATTTCGCGTCCCAAAATGCTGATGAGTGAGAGGCGAGGGCGAAGTCGAAGTCCTGAGTCCTGAGTCCTGAGTCCTTGGTGTGAGTGGGAGGCTCTGGTGCCCGACAAGGAGCAGCCACTATGGCTGCTCGCTTAATTAAAATGCGCAGGCAGTGCGAGCGCTTCATTTGGCGCGCTTAATCGCCTGCCGCAGATTCGCATCGGCTTGGAGGCCGAGTTGTGCCGGTTTCCGGGAAATCCCGACTCTCGTCCTTGTTGCTTTGCATGTAAAGTGTCAAGTTTTTCATTATAATTTGCATATTTTTCGCCAACTTTTCGCCTTGCCTCTTACACCCCCCCTCAGCAAATGACAACAATAAGCATTATGGCATGAGCCCTCTGAAAATCCAGCTCGGCCAGGACCTAGGCAACATGCTAGATACACAGCGTGTATCTCTTAAGCTATTTTCAAGTTTAATTCCTTGACTCCGCTCCTTGGCCGCTCCAGGTCCTGGTCCCTTCCGTGTTTGCCCAAAAACTCCAAAGATGTTGCCGAGCCGCGGCGCATAATCACGCAAAATCTGAAAACGTGTCTGGTATAATAATGAGCACTGATTATAACTTGAAATTGTGTGTGAAAGTACAGTTGTGTGCGCAAGTTATGCTACGTGGTGTTTCCTGTGCCAAAAAAGTCAAAAAAAAAAACCCTGTAACTTTGTACAACTTTCATGAGCTCCGAAAGGCATTCGAGGAGAAACAATAGAGGGGCTCCTTCCTGGTTTATATAATAGGTGAGAAAGCTTAAAATAAGGTTCAGGAAGTATATATAACTTGAGGCATTAAAAAATATATATTTCGAACTTAATAAAGTGACCATATTTTTGGGGTTTCTATATTTGTTTTATGTGTATAAGGTTAAAATCAAAGATCAGTTTAAAGTCTAACTTTTGATTGCTTCAATGAGTTACTAAACAAAGAGATTTTTATAGGAAAATACAATAAAAAGTTTAGCTTATTTATCTCTAAGATTTTTCCAGGAGAAGACATGTATTTTTAACCCGCACTGTGCCGCGAAGAAGGTCCTACCTCCACCTAGAGTTTGACGTGTATTTAAACTTAAATGATGTCTTCTTAATCAACTGCCGAGTCGAGGAGCTGCGGAGATGTAGTTGGCGATAGGAATAGAGAAAGTTAGAAAGAAATTTCAATGCAACTTGTCCTGGCACAGACTCTCCTTTGGCCCCAGGCAGTCCTGTTATGTCGTATTGTGCCAACATGTCCTGCCGGCCTGCCTTTCCCCCCCACCTCTTGTCAGGCAGGAGTACGTGTCGGGGAGGGCCAGGACGAGAGCCTGCAGGATATTATATAATGTGTAGTAATTTGAATTTGAAGTGTGTGGCATCGAACGAAGCTCATAAGCCGCAGACAGTAGGCAAAAGGGGCTGGCCGTGGGTCCTGTGGGGATATATCCTGCTCTCCTTTCAGCCCGAAAAACATCAAAAATGTGCATGTCTCGAGGCTGCGGATTAATACGATTTTTCTTTATGGATTTATGGTGATTATTCTGCTGTTATTAGTTTAGAAGAGTGACGGCTTGGTCCTCGAACGCCACTTTAAAGTAATCCCTTGATATACGACTCGGCTACGAGAGGGTCCTGGGTCCTGGGTCCTGGGTCCTAGCCAGTTCAAAGCCAAAAGCCTCCACTAAATCACAAAAATTGCATGAAGCGCGCCCCATTAGCCCGACTTATTTATGGCGACGCGGCTTTCAATGACAATTCAATATATTTTCGATTCCACAAAAAAAGGCGAAGAAAAAACGAAATCAAACGAAATTTTTGTATCTGGTCGTCGGTCATTTTTGGTTGGATGACTCCTCCCCGGTTCGGGGCCATTTTGGCCCGGCCAGAAACAAACTCCGCCATAGCCGCACACAATAAACCATTACAGGCGATTAATTTCATTATGCCCGCCGAGTGAAATCAAAAACAGCAACAGATTTATGCGTGCGACCGCAGGATCTCCATCGAAAGCGAATGCAATTGTCCTGTCTTGTCCCCTTGTCCTTTTTTGTTTTTTAATTTTTGGTTTATTTCATGGCGCAGTTTTTGTTTGTCCCCCGTTTGGGGTTATGCAATGGCGATTTAGTCGGAAATAAATGGATTGCTTGATAATAACTTATGATGATTTGGTTTTGCGGTTTTGTGAAAGCCTTCCACAGATCCTTTGTGTTTTGGAAGCGTAAATGTCCTCAAAGGGACAAATCGGGCTAAAGTTATGAAAAGGTAAACAAATATTTCCAAAACGGGTTCTTTATTCCGTCCCAAAACCATAAAACACAGCACATATTTCAATTTATGGTGGAGATTAAATGGTGAGCTGCCCTGAAGATAGGTTTATTTATGGCAGATATATTTGGAAATTATTAGCAGAAATTCTAAATAAAATAGTAATGAATAAATAACTAAAATAACAAGTTTATAAAGAGAATTCTACAAGTTGCTAAATACCCTTCAAAGGGCATTCTAAAGTTACAAAAGCTGCTGTAAACTTTGGCTTGTCGATTACTTTAGGATTATGTATGGCAAATAAATGCTGATATATTTGTAAATTATTATCAAAAATGCTAAATAAAATAGTATTTTATTCATTATTAAATAACAAGTTTATTAAGGAAATTCAACTAGTTACTAAATACCCTTCAAAGGGCATTCTAAAGTTGCAAAAGCTGCTGTAAACTTTGCCTTGTCGATTTCTTTTTTTACGCTTTTTTCCACTCACTTCCACTTCCACTCCCAAGGGTGCATTTAATTCTAATTGTTTCATTTGTTTGCTTTTTTTTTTGTGCGGTATCTCCCGCTCTGTGGGTCTGGGCTGTTACTTCCTTTTGTGGTAAAAATAATAATGTTGAAATAAAAATGAAGTATATAAATAGAAGATTCAATTCATTAAGCAAACATCAGCAGATGGAACACATACTTGCTCGCACACTAGTGAGAGTTGCCGCTCGCCCGCTTTTGCTGCCATTTCCGTTTCCGCTGCGAGTGTGCTTCCCTTAGATACATTTTGACTTATTTCTATTTGTATTTGCCACGCTTTATTTTCGTGGTCGATGGCCGCCACAGGAGACATGAAAGGAGATTCCCTCGCGCGCCCAGCTCCTTCGCTCGCATCCTGCATCTGTAGCTATAGCTGTAGCTGTAGCTGTATCTGTAGCTGTGGCTGTAGATGTATCTGTTTGTGTGCGGATCGCTGGGGGTCATGTTTAGCTTTTTCACCCCTTTTGAATTGCTTGGCTCTGGCAGCCGACCCTTGAGGGGCTTTCGGGGTTGGATTGGGGCCGGGGTGAGGGCCCGGATTGGAGTTGGTCTCTATGGCGTTGCTGCTGATGCTGTTGCCGCCTGTTTGTTTGTGTCTCATTGAGCGTAGATGCGAAAAACTGCACGGAAAAATATCTTTTAATTTATTTTACTCATCTATATGAGGGGTTTTTGGTAATAATTATATTTTCAAACTATTTAAGGGTTAAAAAATTAAAATTAGGGGTATTCCAATGGAGATACGGACTCCCAGAGACACAAACATTTAGATTTGAAATAAATAAATATATAAATTATGTATATTACAATGAAATATTTTATTTATATTTAAAATAAATATATATATAAATGATGTATATTACAATGAAATATTGTATTTAGATTTAATATAAATAAATATAAATTATGAATTTTTCAATGAAATATTTTATTTAGATTTAAAATAAATATATATATAAATTATGTATATAACAATGAAATATTTTATTTAGATTTAAAATAAATATATATAAATTATGTATATTACAATGAAATATTTTATTTTCAAGGACTCATATTAGAAGTTCAATAAATATTTGTTTATTAATAAGACCCTAAATAATATACTGAAATTTAGCTACATGAAATACCTTTTTTATAAATATATATTAAATATTGAATAAATTAAATATAAATATAATTATTATTATTAATTATTTCCTTGAACAAATCTGTTAAAATAATAAATATATACATTCTTTCCCTTACTATAATCAGTAACTATTTAAGAATTAAACCAATATCTTTGTATTAACTTTTATTTCAGTCTGATAAATGAAATGTTACCAAATATGTTCAGAATAATAGCTTTATAAATATTATAACCCTGAGAATTAAATAAAAAAAAACCTTAAATAAAACCTAAATAACCCAAGGAACTATCTATAATTTTTCTTCAGTGTATGCAGAGTCTTACAAATACGAAGAACCAAAGAGATGAAGTGAAAGAGAGCGCGGGCGGAATGGAAAACGTTTTCGGACGGATTTATTTGCTTAAACCCAGAGTAAAAAGCTCGCTTTGGCTGCGTGGCACGCGGTAACTGTAATTGTCATTATGCCCCCGGGCAGTCAGCCCAGTTACTTACTAACCCCCGACCCCCGGCCACCCACTACCCCCTTCTCTGGCTCTATTTTTGGACCCCATCCTGGCCCCTTTCTGGCCTGGCCGTCTGGCTGGCTGCCTTTGGAATGTTTGTCTTTGGCTTGGCAGCAGCGCAGTGAAGGCGACTTGAATCATTTCGCCAAGCGCTTTTCATATTTAGACGTGCTACTTACTTCCCCACACCCACAGCCGCCCCCGCTCGGCCCCGCCCATGCATTCGCCGGGCCCATCATCGTCTTGGCCATAATAATCATTTAGAGGAAGTTCGCCCGAGTTGCTTGGCACACTCAACAAAGTATCTATCAATATTTGCAGTTAGAAGTTCTTTGCCTTCCGGCGTATTTGTTGAGTTATTAACTGGAATTAGGGAAATTGAAATGCGTTTTCCGCATAAGAGCGTGAAATTAAGGTTTTCCGCCCGCACGCGAATGGCCAACTTGGGTACTGTTTTGGCCTTAACTTTTCTAATTATGCGACACGATAATTAACTCAATTTTCTGTCAGCCGGCAATACAGAAAACAAAAGGCCAGGAAGACCGTCTCTCGGAATATCTCAGCGAATGTGCAATGGCCATGGCCCAAAAGCCAGTTGGCAGGCCGCCGAAAGGCCGAAACTGGGGGGGAGGGGGAGGCCAGAATGCTATAAAAACCGCCGGCCGACTGATGCTGAAGTTTCCAAATTGCTGCTCGATGCGGTCGGTGGGGGGCGGGGCGGAAGAGATGGCATTTTTTGCCAACATGGCCGGGGAAAATTCACTGCCGAAATGGCCCAAATGGCAGCGACGGCCAATATCCTCGTGGCCAATGTCAATTTGCTTTTGTTTTATTTCATTAGGTGGAAATGTTGTCTATACTCTCTCTTACTTGTTTTTTTTTCCTGCCAACCTTTAAGGATAAGGAGATACTTGATTAATAGCTGAAGTACTTGTAAATCAAGAGCACATTCTAGGCTTAAATCTTGTAGAAACACTCAAGTAATTTACTTAAATTTAAAGCTATAAACCATATAGCTCATTAGCATTAACAAGGCCCAACCGGAATGACACACTCAGGGGCTAACCACAAGTGCCTGGCCCCCCAATTGGTGTGAAGGACTCCCAAATGTGCGATTGTCTTGGCCCAGAATCCCCCGAACTTCTTTGAGGAGCCAAATCTTAAATTAGCCCTGTCACGGCGCCAGCTGAAGCTATTAAAAATTGTGAAATAATTTCCAAGCACGCTCCAATGGAGCAACTGGGATTCTCGCGGAGTGTGGCTGCAATTACTTTGATGGCGACTGCGACACTGATGATTATGATGATGACGCGCACGACTCGCGTGGCATGCAAATACGCAGGGCTCTGGAATCCTGTGTCCTGTGTCCTGAATCCTGAGCTCTGAATCCCCACGACTGGCACAATGGTAAGCGAAAGTCAGCAGATCAGAATCAACCCTCGGCCTGGTCGGCGGGGGGGCAGACGACGCCCATGTCGAGCCTTTAATCAGGGCGCATTATCAGCGGAGCTATGATATATAGCTATTTGTTTGATGACTCCCAGCTCCGTCTCCAGGTCCTGGCACATCTGGCGCGAAATCAGGTAAGGGAACAGCGGCCAAGTGCTGATGAACTGGGCGAGTGCTCGATGACAGACTTGAGAAGTGCTCTCGGTGGTGCCAAATGGTGTCAGGGGTTAGCACAATGCCGGCAAGACGGCAATTATCATTAAAGGTTTTTGAGTTATTTAAGCCGTTCCGACACTTGATACTTTTGGTTAATAATTAAGTCTTTTGTTACTAGGAAGATTTTGAGGGAATGATATGTGGAAAAAGCCAGGCTTGGGGACTTTTTCTAAGGCTAAAGGGCAGTTTGTGTCAACTACATTGGATTTATGGCTTTGGCTTAAAGGGGTTTAAGTGATATAATTAAATAAGTTGCTGACGAGCTTAGAGATCATTACTTTGTGATTTTATTTAAGGAACTAAAAAATTATTAAAAATTAAAAAAATACTTCACACAAAGGTATATAGACCGAACCAGATGGGAGAAAGTAAATCTTCTTATTTATTTATTTATAATAATTAAGCCTTTCTTTATGTAGAAGACTTTTTCCTAAAGATAAAGAGATTCTTGTGACAGCTACATTTGATTTAAGGCTTTGGTTTAATGTTTTTTAGTGATATAATTAAATAAGTTACTTACGAGCCATAATTAGTGATCATAACTTTGTTCTTCAGTACTTCAGGAAGTAAAAAATTATTAAAAATTGAAAAAATACTTCAGACGAAGGAATAAAAATCAAACTAGAAGGAAGAAAGTAAATCTTCATTTATTTATTTATTTATTTATAATAATTAAGCCTTTCGTTATATAGAAGACTTTTTCGTAAAGACTAAATAAAGACTTTCTAAGGATAAATAGAATCTTGTGACATCTACATTTGCTTTAAAGCTTTGTTTTAAAGGGTTTTAAGTGATATAATAAAATAAGTTATTTACGAGCAAAATAAGTGATCATTACTTTGTTCTTCATTATTTTAGGAATTAAAAAAATAATAAAAATTCAAAAAATACTTCAGACGAAGGAATAAAAACCAAACTAGATGGTAGAAAATCTTGTTTAATAAATAAGGACAAGGATAGCCATTAAGGGCATAGATAGAAACCAAATAGAAGGAGGAAAGTTAGTCTTGGCTAAAAATATAGGAACAAGGAAACAACCTCTGGAAACCGCACTTTGGAAAACCTCTGCTGTATTTTCACCACTACATAACGGTATCGAATATTCCCCTCGAACTGTGTGAAAATTTGGCGGCGGTGGCTGGCATTTTCCTCGATAATTAATCCCAGAAAACTTTAAGACGCTTTAAGGCGCGCCTTGCCAAAGCCTCAGAAATATCGGATCACAAAGGAAAATCTACTTTTCTCACACCCGAGGAGGATTCTGGAAGAGGGGAAGCCCCCGAAGAAGCTGTCAAGCGTTGAATGTAAATGCCAGGCAGCCAGGAGATAAGCCGCCGCCAAGCCAAGCCAAGCCAAGCCCAGGACGAGTACGACAAACAAGCCGGAGAAGTGTCGTTCCCATCGCTCCGCTCCCATTGTCCTTCCGCGCGACTAAAATTAAAAAGAAGGAAAAAATGATAAGGAATCGGTGGTGCCGGCAACTTGACACAATGAACTTAATATTAATATGAAGTAAATAAGGGCCCCGCCACCAAGTGTTGAAGTCGAAGTCGAGAGGAGAGTCCTGAGTGTGGGGTGAGGTCTGGTGAAGTGAACTCGCCGAGTCGAGTGTATTATGGAGTGCCTCTGTGTGGCTTGTATGTGTTGAAAAGATTTACGAGCCCGAAATTCGAACAAAACTTTAAGAGAGTGAGCCATAAATTAGCCGGAGGGGCGAACATACCCAGTATACATAACCCCGAGCTCCGACCGGAAGTCCCGACCTCGGAGTCTAGTATTTTGACAAGGCCCGGCCACGCCCTCTCCATCCCTGCGATCTCAACCCCTTTTCAGCGTTATCCCTTATCCTTTATGGTTATTGTGTGCAATTCGTGGTGGCTTCACCTTTTTTCCCCGTCCCTTGCTTATTGTTATTGATGTTGTTATCAGGCGCAATTATTTTTTTGATTTACACAATTCGACGGCGGCCGCCTTTTGCTTTTTCGGTGACAATTTTCTCGCCTCGTTTTGCGGTTGGTAAAAAGGCCAGGGAAAATCGCCGAGCTCATTTGGCCCGGCTTAGTGTGGGTGAGGCGGAGGTCCTGTGTCAGTCCCTTTTCCCCCCCTGAGGTTTTCCCAGCCCCCCCCGCCGCTCTCTGCATTATTGACAGTTGTTGTGGAATAATCAGATTTAAAACGTTAAATGTCGTCGCTACTTGGGTGGCTTCCCAGTTTTCCCAGCTTTCCCAGTTTTCCTGCCTGGGCCCTGCCATATTTTGGCCGCCATTGTCTTCGGCTTTTATCTTTTATTTTCTGTTTGGCTTATTTTTGGAACATTTGCCAGCACAGAGATTGGCTTTGAATTTAAGTAGCAATTTCCTGTTTTGTCTCCGTCCCCGTTGTTCATGTCATGTAATGAATGTGGAAATATGCTGGGACTCGGCACTTCGTTGGAGGTGCGCGCGGTGGTAATGTTTTTTGAAAGGATATTACCCACGGCAAGCACCGCAGGTCCACCAGCGATAATTTGGGATTATGTGCAGGCGATGGGGTAATAAAAACATAACATGCATTTTATTGCGTGAAAATGGGGCATGGGGGTGTATTTTTATATTTAAAAAATGTCGTGTTTATAGGTTACTTAAAAAATGGGTATAAGTATCAAACGAGATAGGTTAATGATCACAAGTAATTCCCAGATTAAAAGCCATATTTAATAGTTTGTAAAATAAATTATATGTATATAAATAATATAAAATAGTTAAGAAATGAATAACAACTCAAAGTTTTTAGATCTGTTAAAGTTCTGCGGATTTGAAAACCCCTAAAATCTTTAAAATTAATATAAATACTTAGACCTTTTGAGATATTTTATTTAATAAATTGTAAAGTAAATAATATATATATAAATAATATAAAATTGTTTATAAAAGAATAACCGCACATAGTTTTTAGATCTGTTGAAGTTCTGTGGATTTGGAAACCCTAAAATCTATTAAATTAATATAAATACTTAGACCTTTTGAGATTGACATTATTTTTAGAAGATCATGATTAGTTATTATATCAATTTATATCAATTACATTAAATGTATAATAAAATATATATTTAATCATTTACTCTTGCATAAAATGGGCAATATATTTTTATTCATTTTATGATTTCCAGAAGAATTAAATAGGGAAAGTAAGAAAACTGATTGTTTTACTTCTCTAAAAATCGAAATAAATTTATTAAGGGCTAGAAAGTGACCAGAAAGCTTGAAAATTATATCTCAGAATTTTAAAAAATATTGTTTGTACCTTTAAGAAAAGGTTTAGTGATTTTTGTAAAACTATAAATGTGCGTAAATAATATTTTTCATATTTTTAGTTAAGACATTTTTATATTAAAATAAAATTACATGTTTTCTGGCATAATTCAATATAATATGACAACATTTACAAATAATAAACCCCTTTACAGTGCATATACCCTTTGAAATTGTTATTAAATGTTGATGCACCGCCGTGAACCCGCTAATTAGCCCGTGTAATATGGCCAAAACTGACTTGAACTACATAATGAAGCGTACGGAATGTAATCCCGGGAAATAACATACTCGAACCTAATTACACCACTAGTCCTGCTAGTCAAATTTAAGCCAAGGTAAGGTGTTGTCTTATTCCACGTAAGCCGCTTAGCGTTACTCATCTATATGGCCGGATCTCTATGCGCCCCTCGCCTCCCCCAAACTAGACCCCCCTGCGTAATGCATTCGAAGTTATTTGCCGAGTTCGTGGGAGGATGTCTTCACTTTCGTGGGGAATACGAGACGGCGCCCACACCCCGCCGAGTCCCCTGCATAATCAAATTCAATTGCTCATTCAAAACATTAAACTGTTTATTTTTGGATGGAGCAAGGAGGCAAGGAGGCCAGGAGGCAGGGAGGCAGGGAGGCGGTGGCGGCGGCTCAAGTGGCAAGGCACTTCATCATGCCGCCTAATCATTTGACCCACTTGAGAGTTGTGCAAATACTTTTTACGTTGGCGCAAACGTCCTGGCCCAGCCCAGGACTCGCACACACGCCGTCACAGAGGACACATGAGCCGGTCTAATCCTTTCAAATGTCGGAGTCGCAGTTGGAGACACAGGGCCAGAGGGACGGGGGGCTAAGGGCATTGAAAGGGACGGAGACAGGACCGGAGACGGCGACGCAGTCTCTAGCAGTTTTGCATGCATGCAGCAATCATTTGGTCACACTAAGAAAAATATTCCCGTTAACTAATTGATAATCGATAGCATGGGATATTTTGTGTATCGGAAGAGCAAGCTGTAATTGAGAAAATTAAATTGGGAAAATATAAGATAAAGAAAGATAATTTAAGTTAGAAAAATTGTCTATATATTTTTATTTATTTATAGGTAATATATTTTTTCATGCTTTCTTATTGAGAAATCCCATTATAAAGCTTACATTTATTGGAGAATATAATGGAAATTGCTCACACTTAGAACAATTCTCTCGATAGCCGATTGGTAATCGATAACAGGAGATATTTTGTGTATCATTAGGGGAAGCTATAATGGAGCAAATTAAATTGGGGATTTTATTTATTTATAGGTAATATCTTATTTCCTCCTATTTTATTGAGAAATCCCATTGTAAAGCTTGCATTTATTGCGGAATATAATGTAAACCTGATCCGATTTCCCTCAGTGCAGGGGCGGAAAGAGGCAAAATCGGGAAGGGGTGGTGCACAAGTGAAGACAAGGTATTTGGAAAATCTCAGCTCAGTGTCAGGTTGCACGTTGAAAATTTGTCGTCATCGTGTCTCGCACACAAAAATGGCGTTAAGCATAGAATTTTGCTAGGACAAGGTGAGGGGAGCAAGGTGGGGCCCCGGAATGGGAATGAATGGTTCCGGGGGGGCGGGGGGACTACTGCTACTCCTACGGACCAGGGCCAAAGACAAACACATCACAGAAAGAGAGAGAGAGAGAGTTTGGGGAAGACGATGGAGAGAGAGGAAGATACTTGGCTGCGGCTCAAGGATAAGGCAAGAAATAATAAATTATATTTTCCGTGATTTGTGTTCGCTGCCTTGAAGCATTCTCTTTCTCCATCTAACTCTCTCCCACTTTCTCTCGCCCTCTCTATGCCATCTCTGTGAAATTATTTTGCAAAATTTACTTTTCCCCTGCAAAGGCGAAAAACAACAATAGAAATTATTTAACTGCAAGTACTTTGAGGTTGAACCCGGCTTGAGTTTTGGTTTTTGAATGAAATGCCGTTCGAGGCGAAAGAGAAATGCAGCTACTCCCTTCGCTCACTGGAAACTCAGTGCGCAGAGAGCGGCAAGAGCGTGGGAGACCCAAAGAGCAGCGGCTCTCTTAGGCACTGCCAGGGTTGTCAGCTGCCTTTCGGCCATGCCATGATTTTCAATTAAACCTTTGATAAATGTTGTCTGAGGTATGCGCCTCAAGTATCTCCCTTTTCGGGGGTGCAGCAGCTACCCTTCCTCAGCATGCGAGTGTGATGCAATAGTTCCCATATTTCCACATGACTTGCCACTTTCGAGGCCTTATTAGTTGCGCTTTTAAGACCGTTTAAAAGTATATGATCCCTGCCAGGGGTCAGAGTTCATTGGTAGATAAACATTGGGAGTCTTGGATAAACATAAATGTGAACTGGACGCGTGGCAAATTTAATTTCAAATCGAAGTTTTTAGCTCTGTCACCGGGGTTTGGCGTCTTAACTGCAAGTCATTGTCCGAGCGAAACGTAAACCAAATTGCATTTTCTGCGGAAATTTGTACGGGTTGTGAGAGCTTTTTAAAGGGGTATTCGGTGGGCGCAAGGGTATATTGGTTTTATGTAGAGGGAGCTACAAAGTTTATTTAATTATTAATAAAACTGCATATTGCTTTCTATAATAAGCTTTAGAAACATATTGTACGTTGCCTAAAAGTATGCAGTGAAGTATATGACCCTTGATAACAGCTAGTAGTCAGTAAAACTATAATAATTTCCCAAAACCTTTTCATGAACTTGTTACTTAACCATTTTAATATTATAGTTTCTAATTCTTTCTAATTCCTTGATAATTCTTTCCTTTAAAAATCACCATAAGTTTTCATAAACTTAGCACCTGACATTTAATGGTGGAGAGATTTTTTTTTTGGACTGTACTATATTAAATCCTACTCAAAACCTAGATAAAAGTTTTCTTTCTTTTAATTATGAGGCGCCCAAAACCATGCAATGACTTGTTGGATCCTGCAGGATCCAATCACCAAGTATTCCACAGTCGAGGCATTATTTTCGTTGAATTTTTTTATGCCAACGCTTGTGATTCTGGCATTGGGATTAGCACAGAGAAAAATCGTATATAAGTGGCAACAATTGTCAAGCAGATGCAGCAGCAGCAGCATCCACCCCTGGAGTTGAACCCGAAAAATGAACCCGAAACCCACGAACTCCTCGCACTCCCTCCTTCCCGGTCCTCTGGCAACCGCAACAATAGCAACAACACCGTTATGACACTGTGTGACTGCAATGGCAATGACATTTCACTCCCTCTCCCTCTCTCCCTTTCTCTTTCGCCCTCACCCCCTCCCTGTCGCGCACATTGTCTTGCTTGGCTCATTTTTCACATATTTTTCGCAAAGTTGAAACTATTTTCGGAACGCACTGGGGTTGCTCTGGCTCCTTTTATTATATGTAGTTTTTGTTGCTGTTTTTGTTGCTGTCAGGCGACAGGCACTCGAAGCCGTTAATTGGTTTTATTTTTAATGATGTTTAGGCGAGACGGTACTGTTATATGGCATAGGATAGGCGAAAGTGGAGATTCCATGCCGACCCACGCGCTGCCTGCAATTATTTATGTAAATTCTGGGCGTTGCACTGACGTGATTTATGTCGCCAGCGGCCAGCGGAGGAGTTTGCTGTGGAAACAATTAAACAGCTAATTGACAGGGCGGCTTAGGAAGAAATACTATTTATAAGCAGCACCAGGGAGGGGAAGGGAGCCAGCGGGCCAATTGATTTCGGCAGCTTCCTTTGTAATGGACCCTTGAAGTGTTTTTCCAAATGGAGTGCCGGAAGCGGAAGCGTCAAGTACAAATTTTAAATTGAAATTTATTTTAAAGAATTTGAAAGATCGGGATAAGGCCTCTAATATACTTGGGAAGTACAGAAAATATGTATTTTTATCACTTATATATACCTAGCATTGATTAATATTTTATTCAGCAATCTGTTTAAATTTTGAACTTGCTTTTATTATTATTTTAAGACTTTAAGCTGAGTTTCTCCTTCAAAATATTCCGTTATTCATTTGTAATAATTTATCCGACCGACATTAACCGTTGCTTATTTCCAGTTTGGTTTTTAATTACCACAAAATGAGCTCGAACTATTTTGAAGTGCATGTAGTGTCCTTCGCAGTGCGCAAAACCCTTTCACCTGCACTCAGGTGGCCCAACAGGTGTGTCCTTGTCGTAGGGCACAACAACACCGGTCGCTCCGGCCTTCAGTCTGTCAGTCCGTCAGCCTGCCACTCCGGCCAAGTGTCACTCTGTCAGTCCGTCAGCTCTGAGCGATTCAGTGCACATTAACACCCCAAGCCAAGACATAATTTATAAGCAAATGCAGTTAAGTTTCCTCTGGAGATCTCGGGAGCCGGCAGCGGCGATGATGAGAAACTGGAGAAGCCCACAAATGCCGCCAAACAAATGGAAGCCGGCAGAGAGAGAGTCGGAGAGAGGGATTCGCCCAGGCGCAAAGAGAGAGAGAGCTCTCTCCGGCTGGAAAGCGTATAACACTCTCTCGTATAACACACGATGCTGAACTGTATCTCCCGTTTATCCTCACTGGGCACATCCGTTAGTTTGCGAGCGTTGGTCGTCAGCATCGGACGTGCGTCGTGGAATAAATCTGTGTTTATATTTTGTCAGAGGGAAATCGCTGCGGAGCGTGCGGCGTGCGTAAAAATCCTCGGAAGTCTCACCAGGAGGGCGGTGGTAGTAACTTTTTCGCGAAAAGCAACTAGAGACGGCATCGCGGCAGACCAGAAAGCGGAAATCACCGCGTTTGCCACTCTCCCTCGTTAAAGGAACTCATTTAAATGTTTTTTGTGCTGGGCCGAGGGCGCCGACATGTCAAATATGCACAATAAATACGCGGCACAACAGGGCAAACATCATTAATTGCACTGACCGGTGAAGTGTGTGCGCGAAGTGTGTTCGAAAATAAATACAAAAAAATACAAAATTAATTGCATTTCAGGCGTTCTTAAATACGCATCAATCGGCTGGACTTTCTGCGGTTTCAGCCCGCCGAAACATAAACAACAACTGAAACACTCTCAAGTGAGGTGGAGTTGTGAGTGTGCGAGCGTGGCCGCTCGCTTGTTGTGCGCGCAATTTCCGGTTTCCGCTTCCGCCGGAGCAGCGTCCGTGTCCGGCCGACTAGGCGCAACATTAATTTGCCAAAGCCAACAAAAAAAAAATCAAGAGTAATCACAATTCATAGAAAGCAACGAGGAGTTTCTGGCCCCCAAAAGATAAACAAGACAGAAAAGTGCTAAATTTCCGTCGAAAGCGAGTGTTCCCATCCAAAATGAACAATTCATTCTAATAAATTATAGGATTCTCCTCTGAACCAACGAAGTATTTAAACATTGCCCAACGGTATCCCAGAAATTCTACCAAGTGATTTATACTTATCAGGTCAGTGCGATATCTTTATATATATATCTTCTGCCAGGAATTACACCCACTTATCAGTCTAGTATCACTGGTGACCCCTGGGGTACACCTTCCCTTGCTTTACGGCTTATATACTGCATTTAATTCCTTGCCCAGCGCCCAAAAGTATGCAGCAAGCATATTTCAGGCGTGGCAGGTTGTTGGCACAAGAAACGAAGTGCGGCGAAAACAAAACGAAAACGAAATGGAAATGGAAATGGAATGACAAAAGTAATGTGAGCCTGTGTGTGTGTGCGGGGCGCTGTTGTGTGTGTGTAAGACAAGCAATAAAATGGCGAGCGGGCGCCAAGTTTTTGCGCGCCAAAAAGCGTGCAACAACGCGAGTGGCAGCTATGTTTATGTGCCACATAAAACTAGCGCGGCTATGTCGCATTGTTGGCAGAGCTAAAAAAAAGAAAAGACGGTCGACACGGCAAGAAAATGTGTGTTCCTTTCGTTTAAGGCATTCTATTATATTGTTTATGAGGTAATTAAGCTGAAAAGAGCTTTAAAATTAGTGAGAAATTTAAATTCTGATGGTATTAAGGCAGCCAGACCTATTAAAATATAGTTATTTGTTCAAAATGACTTTTAAAATAAATAATAATAATTATAAATAATAATAATTATTAAATAATTACTTATCTAAGTGAAATAAAATATTAAATTTGTTCTATGTAGTAAATAGGACCTTAATTCAGTGAAAAGCTAAATCAAACTGCTTAAAATCCAATTGAAAACCATTTAAAGATTCATTATTCAAGTGACCGCTTATTACTGCTGCTTGTGCTGAAAACAGCTGATAAAAAGTAGAGAGCTAAAATATCTTTCTTTCTTATAAAATAAATGCCCAAATAAACCCTTTTGTTTTTCTGTGCATAAACAGAACACAGCGAACCCAGAATCCTCGCTTTTGGCCAGTTTTATTTTATGAACTTTTATTGTGGTATTTGCCCTTACTTTTGCCGTGCTTTTTGCAGTACTCTGTACACCCCGGCTTTAGTAAACAATAATCATAATAATCGTAATCACAGAGCAGAAGGCGGAAAGCAGTGGACGGAGCGAGCAGAGAGCACCGAGCACCGAGCACCGAGCACTGAGTGGAAAGCAGAAAGCACGGCAAACAATGAGCCGGAGTCGCTGGCCTTTTTGTGTTGCCTGTTTTTAGGCGCCGCTTCGCACGTGCTTGTTCGCACCTAGTCAGGCACACGCACACGGACACGGCACAATTGCATTCACACACACACACACACACAGATGGAGGCGAAGGTCCTTTGTTGTCGTCCTGTCGCACTAAATTGCGCACAATTGAAAGCATACTTTCAGGCGCCCGAGCATTTAGTTCGGTGCAGACCGGCCCCAGTGCCTCATATCCAACATTTGAATGCCCTGCACTCGCGGCCCATCCTTCGCCCTTATTTATCGCACCTCTCGCCAGCCTCTTAGTCGCTTTCAAAATCCCCAAAGGACGTCTGTTGTTGCCCTTTTCATATTCTTTTTTCTCCTTTTCCCTTTTGGCGCAGTGTGTAAAAGGTTTTTATTATTAAATATGGCAGTAAGCATTAAATATTTCTCGGCTGTCAGGGTTTCAGCTGCGAGATTACCTAGGGGAATGTTTGCCTTCGGTTTATTTTTATCCACACGCTTTTTGGAGAAAATTCTTGGGATTCTTGTCCTCTTTAAATTTGGCTGAAAATTTAATTAATAGCTGGCCAAAGGTGGCGGTAATTTTCGTGATAATTCCGGGGAATTTTCGGAACATTTTCACTCGCCAAAAGATTCCATAGCATCGGCTAATTGACCTCAATTTTGCTAATCGATACTGCCCTAGCTGCATTGTGGTCGTGGCTCCGAGCGTGGGCCTTTGTCTCAGGCAATAATTTCATTAGCCTGGCCGCCTCGCCTTGTCTACCGAAAATGTGTTCTCTCTACGCAGCCTTAATTAGATTAATGAAAAATAGGATTAGGCCCAAGTCAAAGGAGGTGAAGAACCCAACCAAGCAGCTTAAATCAATTGTGCTGTGCCGGGGTGTGTGTGCCGAGTACGTACTTCTGCTTTCGCATTTTCCCGCATCTTAAAGACGTTCGCTTCATGGCATTTTTTGTTCGTGGCCTTGGGGGCCTTGGGGCAACCGCAGAAAGTCCACAAGTCGCTGGCTTGAGTCCTCATTATGCGTCGCTTAGATGCCATTTGCCAGAAATGGCCTCCAAGAAAAGCAAATTTCCCTAGCTGAACGGAAAGTCTAAAAATACTGGACGTGACACACAACAAATTCACAGCTATTTGGCCTGTCAGCCACCCTCCGCCACTCGCATTTTATATATTTTCAAATTAATTTCAGGGTATTTTCCTTACTCCAGGGCAAGTTTGGTTCCGTTTTGACATAATCTATTATAAGAGCTCATAATAATTTTTGCTAAACTTTTTCTTCTCCTTTGTTTTTTTGTTTCTCTATGGGGGTTGGATGCTTTTAATTGTGGGCGTGTCGGGACTTAATGAGATCGCTCGAAAACCTAAAGCAATTTGAGTGTCCGTCGAGGGAGTGATTTCAAAGTGAAAAAATATTAATTAGTATTTGGATAAGGGGCCCAGGGGGTCTTGGATCATTCTCAAATGTGTGCCAATACGTCAGCCCTAATAAATCAAGGTGGACTTGGCAAAAAGTTACCTTACCAGCCAAGGCTGTTGTGGTTGTCCCAAACACATACGAACTCATAACTTCTGACAGTGACTTATTACAGCATTTATATTCGTCTGTATATGGTTCGTCATAAATTTTATAGAACCTGGATCCCGGTAATGCTGGCTTATGTATACATATATGGTTAAGGCGAGGGTTAGAGGTTGAAGCTTTAAATCCTACTAACTAAGAGTGTGGCCACCTCAGTTTATTTGCAAAGAAAAAAAATATTTTAAATTCTGGTAACAATCATATTGTGAACTTTAAGTGCCAGGACCTGCCGTAAACCAATTATATTAAATTATATTAATATTATATTATTATATTAAAATTATATTAAATAACCCAACCGGTTTCATGTTTCGAATTATTATGCAAACTAATTTCAGACTTTAAACCTGATACCTGCTAGGGGTGTGGCCACACTTCTTTCTTACATTAAAAAAACTTTTTATTATATATCCTGGCCATACTGCAATTAAATAGTGTAATAAATAGTACAATTAATCAAGTGCTTAGATCTGCCGTAAACCAATTATATTGAATAATTCAATCGGTTTCATGGTTCAAATTATAATGCAAGCAATTTCAAAATATTAAGCCGGAAACCTGCTAAAAGTGTGACCACCTTTGTTTCTATACACAGAAAAACGTATTAGTTATATATCCTGGCTACACATTTAATACTTAAAGTGCTTAGATCTGCCGTCAGCCAATTAAATTGAATTATCCATCCCATTTCATGTTCCAAATTATTCTGCAAGCTAATTCCAGACTTTAAATCTGAATCCTGCTAAAAGTGTGGACACCTCAGTTTCTTTAAACAAAAAACCTTTTATTTAAAATACTGGTAACACTAAAGTTTTAAACTTCAAATGGTCAGATCTCCCGTAAACTAATTATACTGAATAACCCAACGTGTTTGTTGTTCCAAATTATTCTGCAAGCTATTTCCAGACTTTAAACAATATTTTTTTAGAGCAATCCTAACCATTTCCCTCTGATAAATTAGGCTGCCTTCTACTCATGCATATTCATGCACACAATTTTCTGCACTCTTTGTGACACATCCATAAATTTCAACCATTTTTCAGAATAATTTTTCGGCGCCAGATATTTCAAAATATTTACGCAGCAATATTTTTCAATATTTTGCTAACGAAAACTAAGTCTATTGTTGGCATATTTTGCCCATTTCAATTGTTCAACTGAGCTTTAACATACTTCAGCTGCCCTCTGCCGGCTCTTAATGCTTTTAGCTGGAAATTTTGCCAGTTTCGGTGCCAAAAAATGCAAATTTAAAATGCGTTGGCATGTCAAAAATCCGCACACACACGCACACACACAGGGTGCAGCTCGGCAGACAGGCGGCCAAAGGGGGTGAAGAAAATCGATAAACGAGACATGTGTGTGTTTGTGTATGTGTGAGTATCTGTGGGGTAAGCTTTTAGTATCTTTTGCAATGCAACTGCCATACACGAAATTTGGCAAACTCACAATGCCGAGAAGCGGGAGGAATAAACAGAAAGCGGGCGATATAGAGAGAGAGCTGGCGAGTAAAGGCGATAAAAGAGAGCCAACAACAAATAGCTTAATAGGAAATAGCATAAAACCACCACCACGCCCCCTCCTACCCTTGCACGGCCCACCACCCATATCACCAGCGTGGAAAAAAGCAAAGAAAAGAAAATCTTTGCACGTATCGCACTCAAAAAATCAGTAAACGCATTGGCATCTCCTCCAAGACGCTGCCATTGTTGTTGCTGCGGCTGCCTTGCAAGGGTTGACTCATGGGTTAAGAGGGGTGCGAGAGGGGGAGGGGATGACAGAGCAGAGCGGGTTAAGGTTTGGGGGGTTTTCCAGCTTATCGGAGAGCCCGCGCTCCTCGTCGTCGTCCTCGTCGTCGTTGGCGTCCTCTCCCCCGAATATTTGGCATTAGTCAAATGCAAATTTTTATAGCTGCCTGTCTGTTTACTTGAAGCGCCGATAAGCCCGCGCATAAGCATATACACCAAATGGATTCGGGATGTGCCAGGATGCGAAAAGGAAGAGGGTCTCCCCTCTAAATAAAGCGTCACAGAAAATTCCTTGAATTTCCAATAACATCAAGCGGCGAAATGTGACGGCTAAGAGCTGAAACTTTGGGAATGGGGTCAGTCCTAAGCCAACAGAGTAATAATAATAATAATAACAGCCAGTACTTTTCTTCATTTGAGGTTATTTAGACTTACTTCTGTACTGTGACAATTGTTAAAATATATTTAGAAACAGTTTCTAGTCTTTGAAAATATATTAGAATAATAAACAAACATTTCAGGCTAGGATTATTATTCTTAGCATCAATTTAAGCCAGAATCACCTACCTAATAATAAGGGAGATGCATTATTTCACTATATTAAAAAAGATTTTGAACTTTCTCTGATATTTTCTATTCGAATTCCCAACCGGGAACATCATTTAGTCTTTGATATTATAAATATATTAAAATAATAAACAAACATTTCAGGCTTAGTTTTCTATTCTTAATATCAATTTAAGCCAGAATCAACTACCTAACTAACCTAGAATCAACTACCTAATAATAAAGGAGATACATTATTTCTCTATACCAAATGATTTTGAACTTTCCCTGATATTTTCTAATCGAATTTCCAACCGGGAACATCATCCGCCTTAGCAATATAATTTTTAAAGGTCGCGCCTTAATATGCCAGTAGCAGCCACATCAGCGACAATAACAACAACATGGCCGCCTAACGGAAGTTGCGCCAAATGAACAGCAGTTCCTTGTAAGCCCCCCACCGCCACCCGGCGCCCCCTAACCCACACAGCCACACACACAGCCAGCAAACATCTCGCACACATACACAACGAGCGCGTATCTTGGCTCTCTGCGCCTGGAAGTAGGCAATAAGCAGCGTGTTTATGTGTGCGATGCAAACATTTTAGCGTATTTTTATTACACACACAGCCGCACACAGCGGAGAACAGGCTGCACAGGCATGTATGTGTGACGTCGACAAGCTCATTGCTGAATTTATGAAAATTTTTGCGAGCGCGTAGGTGGGAGGAAAAACATTAGCACCCAATAGAGTTTAATGCGTGCGTGTCAGACCTTCAGTGGGTGCTCTTTGGGGTCCCCCCTCCCATTCCGCTGCCGGATGTATATCCTGTCTGCCGTGGGGACCCAGCTGCGGGCCACCCACTCCGGCCCAATGCCACTGCCACTGCCACTGCCACTGCCAATGCCAATTTGCGGCTTAACATCTTTGAATTATTGAGGCGCGGCGAGGTCGCAGCCTCCAGTTCGCCAGTTCGCCAGTCAGCCGGCTCTCGAGCTAACGAGCGCTCTTGGCTCGGGCTTTTGGCCAAATTAAAATTTTATCAAAATGAAATTTGCGGTTTTTGTGTGTTTAGTTTAGTTTTGAAAATGTTCGAAGTGATTTCGCTGCTGTCGCCACTGTATCCTCTAAGACCCTCGGAAGCGGAAGTTTTCAGGGAGGTGGCCAGCGGTTTTTTGATAAATATTTCGCATTTTGCGGTTTATGTTTAGGTTACTAAGTGAAATATGAAGGGAGCAGATTGTACAAGGATTTTGATTAAGGTTATTTTGGTGGGGCAAACATTTTGCATTACTAAATGTTGGCCTAAAGGATGTAATATGTATGAAATATGCTTAAAATACTTTAAGCAAAGATATAAAATAGTAAAATGTACAGTTTTCAATAGATTTTAAGTAATACTATATATAGATTTAATAATAAAAGGAAAATCCGCATTAAGCCTCTAGAAGAGCGGTGCGTGTTAAAAGATTCAGTGACATATTTTCTTATAATCTGCACTTTTATTGTCTCATCTCTCGGTGGCCTTTCAGCCACTCTTACATCATGCTTTCGGCCCTGTCTTGGCCTCCATTCGCCCATCGCTTGTGTTTACATTACACTTTAACTAAGCCGTCGAAAATTATGCAATAAACTTTACTTTTACGTGTCCCCACAGCCACTTGTACGCGGCGCTGTCTCTGTCTCTTTCGGTGGGTATATGCCTGTCTCTTTCCGCCCCTACATTTATTTATTTACTTTGCCGTTTTGTCCTGCTTTCTTTCTACGCTCTCACCGCTCTTATCCTTGCGATTTTTGATGTTCGCGCATTGTAGCTCGTTAGGTGGGAGGCTTCTCCCAGGGGTTGGGGGCGTTGCAAATCTTATTTGATGATGCCACGGCAAATACTTTAATTTATGCAGTAATCCTATTACAATAACAGCGGCGGCAGCAGCAACAACAACGGAATGAACAATGAGAAGGACGAAGGACAAGGACGCTCTGGGAATGGCAACCATAAAAAGCGTAGCAACAACAATGCATTTATTTCGGTCTTGTTGTTGAGCGATTTTCCGCCAGAGCCCTCCTTTCCTTTCTTATTTTACTTTACTTTATTTTATTTTATTTTGTTTTCATTTCATGGGCCGCGACTCAAGCCAGAAAAATCAAGCGAACCTATATCCTTGGGTCCCAGTACCCTCCTCCCCTCCCATCGATGTGACTCATTTGCATTTTCCTTCCTATTTTAGAGCTCCTTCTGCTCCTCGTCCTCGTTGCCGTCTTAGCGGCAATTCAATTTATTTTAATTTCTGCTTTTAACACAAAAAATTACCAATTCAATTTTATGACTTTATTCTCCTCCGCACGGCCACGTGGCGCATTTCACAGAACCAGCTGCTCGGGGAAAAGCTGGGAAAATACTTGTGTATCCGCGCCCGGCCAGAGATAGATCTGCACTGTCTTGACACCAAATCGAAATGAAATCTGCGGAGCGAGGGGCAGGGACGGGAACACCGTGCGACAGTTTCCCCCGGCTATTTATATAGAATGGCTATATCTTCCAACTTGTTTGCGCATTTTTGCACTGTCTTAGTTTTGCATATGCAAACAGCTTACGCTCTCCCTCTCTCTCTCTCTGTGCGGGGCGATGTCTTGTTTCGGAATATGCAAATCAGTTTATAAATAAATTTTTGCAAAGTCTTTGGCAAACGGTGGGAATCTTTCAGGGGATCCCAGGGGGAAAGGCGCTCTAGCACTTGCTGAAGCGATTTAGGAACATGTGAAGTGTCATTGCAACGGCTGACTAATCGATTCATTTGATAATGTCACGGGACTTGTAGCTTATGTTTACGCCTGAATAACAAGCCATAATGAAGGGATTTTAATAAAATTATAAATAATACAAAAAAAACTTGATTTAAGTAATGTATAAAAGTGACTTTACCTTGAGCAAGCTTCAGAGAATAGAAATACATTAAAGACTAAGTAGAAATAGGCTAATTTATCCTCAAGGTTCCAAGATAAAATCTCTTTATAAATAATATAAAAAGGTTTGCTTAAAATAATATTTAAAAATTACATTACCTTCAGAAAGCTTTAAAGAATAGCAATACCTTAGAAACTAAGTAGAAACCGGCCACTTGTTAATTTAATTTTACTCAAAGTTCTCAGATAAAATCCCTGCCTAAATAACATGAAAAGGCTTGCTTAAAATTATATTTAAACATTTTTTGAAATTTAGAAAGCTTTAAAGAATAGAAATACCTTAAAAGCTAAGAAAAAAACAGACTACTTTTTGATATAATTATCCTAAAGATTCCAAGTTAAAATCTTTTTCAAATTAGTATAAAAAGGCCTGCTTAAAATAATGTATAAATATGACTTTTCCTTTAACTACCTTCAAAGAATAGAAATACCTTAAAAACTAAACAGAAACATGCCACTTTTTAATTTAATTTGTCTCAAAGTTCTCAGATAAAATTCCTTTCTAAATAATATAAAAAGGCTTACTTAAAATAATATTTAAGAAAGACTTTACCTTTAGAAAGCTTTAAAGAATATAAATACCTTAAAAACTAAGTAGAACAGGCCACTTTTTAATTTAATTTTACTCAAGCTTTCCAGATAAAATCCCTTTGCTTATATTCCCAAAGTATCCCAAGTATCCTTTCTCGATCTCGATACCACAACAACTTACAAAGTCATTTGGCAGCCCCAATTCCTTGGCCTTGGCAATCAGTATCTCAACCAATTTGGCTCGCATGTCGCCGACTGAGTAAATTCCGTTGGTTTAGCGTTAGTTTGGCCTTTTTTTTTGTCAGTTTGCCTTCGCCTGCGTTTGCGTCTGCCATAAAAATCAGATTGAGCCAGAGCCGCGACGTTTTCCACAGATTTTGTGTCGCATAAAAATCGCAATCGACGAAAGCTGTGGCTGTATCTAGGAGATACTAACACTGTATCCGTATCCATAGCCAGCCATTTAACGTTGAGATAAAATTTACATTTTAACCAAAGCTAGCTCAAAGGCAGGTGGACAGGGCAAGGACGAGGCAGCGGGCAGGATCATTTAAAGACCAAAGCCGAAATTGGTTTTCGCTATTCGCCAGCTCATGGTATTTACCCTTAAGAAGGGTTTTATGGTTAAATAGAGGTAGTTTGTCCCTAAGAAAAATTGGGATACAAGAGATTTAAAACCAGGATTAGCATATGTTCCTAGTGGGACAGGCATATCTTTAGATATAAATAATTAAATTACTAGAAATATATTTTAAATAGCTCATCATAGTACCCAAATTTCCTTGCTTATTGCCAGGAGTGTTCTGTAGATTTAATGATAAATAAACAAAGAGTATTTGTATCTGCGACTTGATGGGGTTCCCCCTTGTAGTTTGTTTTCCAGGTTGCTGGCAGCATTTTCGCTTGGCTTTCAGTTGCTTTTCCGTGGGACAAAAGTGAGTGTCTGGACCATGTGGCAGCGTTTTGTTTTGTTTGGGTTTTGCTCCCTGACCGCCTTTGGGCATATTCAATTTTCTTTATTATACATATTTTGCCCGATGCCTTTCCTTTTGTCCGCCCCCGCCCCAGCCGAAGCTGGGGGCTGTGCGAAATACTCCCGGCGAGCTTTCAATTTTTATGACTTCTGGTTCATTTTTACTGCGTTGGCGGTCCCAGTGTCTCGTGTTACCCCGATAAACGTTGCAAGTTTCCCGGCCATTTCCCCCGATCTCGCACAGACTTTTCCCCCTGAGCTCTTTTGAGTCTGTTTTATGCCCCGCCATGCGTTTTTTGTTGCGTCTTCAATGAAATGTTTATTGCTGTGTACTTTTATGCCAAGCCCCGGCCCAACTCCTATTGATTGAATGAAGAGAGGTCCTTCAGGAGTCGTACCTCGTCTTTTCATCTCCCTGGATGCGCTGTGCCGTTGTGACGTGATGTTTTGTTGCTGCTTTTAGCCTTGTTTAGGCCAAGTCTGTTGGCTCAGATCAGGTGAATCGACGAGGAGGAGGTGAAGCAGCTGGAGGGTCTATCAATGTTTCATGTTAATGCCTCTGATTGACTGTTTTGTGAGTTCATTGGTGTGACATTTTCCCTCAACTTTAGCGCCTTTCTTGGCTTCTCTCTTTTGTCAATTTTGGGCATAGGAACAGTATTAACTTTATTAGCTATATAGACATTTTCAAAACCGTATTTCCTTGATTATTCCTAATATTTTATACCGTTTTCCCTCAGCTTTTGTGTTTAATTTAATTTTAGTTTATTGCCAGCTCACATGCACTCAGATGAATATTCCTTAGAGGGATTTTGTTATTTTGTTCAGCTTCAATCTAAGTGTTTATTTATATTGGAGTTCTCTCTCTGCTTATTGTTTTTAAATATTTTTGTTTTCTACCATAGGGGAGATGAAAATTGTAAATAAAATCCTAAACCGTATTTTTCACTTGTCACTTTGTTTTTGTAGAGTTTTTATGCCATAGGAAGGATTACTATTTTTTCTTAAGACGAGTTTCCTGAGCCTGAAATAATTCAGAGAGCTTAGCCTTAGTTTAAAACTATGCGGAAAATATTCAAGGAATAAAAATAAAATAAAAATTTGAAGGGGAGCTTAAAAAGTATTATCAAATAAAAAGTATTTTTTATTTATATATTTATTTATGTATTTATTTATAAATAAAGCATATGTGTTGTATTCTCTGTGAGCCCTCTTCAGTAGTAGTCAGCCCTGGCTGAAACTAAATAAAAACAGTGCTTTAATATTTGCTCTTAATTAAATTCGAGTTCTCTCGAGCGGAAAGCCAAGCAAGCCCACAAAAAAAAAAAAAATATATATAGTAAAATAGAATACGACTACGAATATCTTGCCGAAAGCTTCCACTGAGCTAACGACGGGGAGGAAGTCTCTCTGGTCTCTCTGGCAAAAACCCACTTAATCCAATTTAAGAATGCAACCACTTGAGTGCATACACACACACACACGCAGGATACTCGAGGCTGCTACAACATTTACTCTATTCTGGCTTAAAGAATGCAAAGCCATCTCGCTCTGGCGGTTAGCCGTATCACAGCTAAGCCATTAAATTGCAGGCCAATGCCTACGAGTTTAACAGTACAAAAATACCATATAAAAAATGCTGAAAAATGACTCTTGTAAAATATTAGCAGCTACTGAAAAAGGGGGGGCCATACATATACATATATTTACGTGTGCGTATGGGGCGGCTTTCTTTTCCGCTTTCTTCTCACATTTTCCACTCATAAATTAGAGGCAATTTCTTTCTGTTTTCTGGTTATTTTATAACATTTCTCTGTTTAGCCCAGGACCCAGATAATGGCCCTGCCCTGCCACACACACAAGGACAATGAGGAACATGTATATTTTGCATGTTCCCTCTACGGAAAATCTTATCAGCAAGGGATGTTGGGGCACACCCGCTGCTTCCATTGTTTGGGGGGCTGGGGCTGGGAAATGGGATGAAATTTATATATTGGGTCATTAGGTTTGTAATAATTTGTTGGGGCCACATGTAAAATGGCCCAGTAGTTGCTTATTGGCATCATTGTTATGCGAACTTAATGGGCCAATTGGGGGGAGTGGCGGAGTGTGTGTGTGTACGGGACATCAGTTGCCATCCCCCAGCGACCTATTAAAGTGAAATTTCGTTTTAATTAAGTTTCGGACCGTCCGACAAATAGGCGTCATGCAATTTTAATGCCTCGCTTCGGCTCAATTAGCAGGCTGGATCCACGAAACTATGCAGCACACAAGTTGGGGCAATGCATTTTTGATAAGTTCGCAGGCTCTCGACTCTGGACTCTCGACTCTCAGTCCTCGCAGTTAGCTAAACAATTTTCCAATTAAATCATTTCTCGACGCCCGAAAGTATGTCCAACTATTTTGCGCCCAAATATTCAATAGTCCCAGCCTCCGAAAGTGCCAGGCCGAACTACACTTAATTAAGTTTGTTGCGGAACTGAAAATGGAAGGGAAATTGAATTTTCAACTTTGACTTCGATTTTTGTTTGGCTCGGCCTGGCTCTTCGGTTTTTGGGGGGCCTTGGTTTTCTGGTTAATTCGCATGCTAATTCCCCCGAAAAGTGGCCAATAAAATTGGGGCCAACTGATGTCCATGTCCTGGTTTCCAGATCCGGATTCACAGGTCTCCTCCGCTTGCTATTTTCCGCTGGTCTCAGCACAAAATTTGTGCCGAGCGGAAATGTCTCAGTTTCGGTGCGTAATTTTCCAGCACACACACACATTTGCACACACACACTGGCCGGGCGTCTGTGTGTGAGTGTCTCTTCCTTTTGCTATTTACGTTCACATGTCCGTGAGCACATGACCTCCATATAAAATAAATTACTTTAGTTATCTAAATGCTCTGCATGTGTGTGTGCGCACGCGTTGCCAGTGTGTTCGTTGGGTGTGTGTCTGCGTCTGTGTGTGTGTGTGTGGCTCTACGCCCTCTATTTCGCTTGCTTTCTCTTTCGCATCTCAGCTCCCCTCAAGCTTTATTCGTGGGTCCTTCATTTCTTTCTCGTGGCACAATCGCCGGGAATACCCTGCCAAAAATAGCATCTCAACTATTAATTTAAGGAATTTAAAGGGTGGGTTTATGGGATTTTTGAAGCATTTAATAGATACATCTTTGACATAAAATATATATTAAATAAGTAACTCAGTTAATAATTTGTAATTCAACAATTTTATCTCTGCAATTCCTAGAAGTTTAAATACAATTAATTTATTCAAAAAGACCCCACTTTAGGGTTTCTTTGACCAGAATAATTATTTGAATTACATGCTCCTTATAATAATAATATAAATGCTCCTTATAATAATAATATAATATTTATAAATACTGTTTAATATAGTTGTGTTGTGTCTTTTTTAATACAATTTTAAGTCTAATATAAAATTGACAGTTCTATCTATTGTAATGCCTTTGTTTATATTAGAAAGATCCCACTTTAGGGTGTCTTTAACCTTAATATTTATTTGTATTACATTCTCCTAATAAAATTTATATAGTGTTTATAAATACAGTACAGTATAAAATAAATATAAAAAGAGTACACATAAAATTAAAAATCTAATATAAATTGAGACTAAACTCTTTTTCATTAAGTTAAATCAATGCTATTATACTCCTTAAAAGTATTTAAATTGTGATACCTTCTTTTCGTTGCCGTAAAATCTATAAAATTCATAAACAAATCTGACTGGATATTTTTAGAATAAAAGAAAAACAAATATCACTTTTCCATACATATTTCCATCAAATTATTTTTCTAAATTGTTTCCGAATAAAAAGAGCATCCCACACTTGGCTTGACAAGTACCGCCTTTTGTAATTTCTTGGGTATTCTGTTCGTCCTTCGTCCTTCGTTGTGCTGGTGGTCTTTTCTCCTTTTTTTGTTGTTGCTTTTAGCCAAACAAATGATAACAATAAATTACACTCTCGAGATTTGGACGAGCTTAAGTATGAAGTGCAGCCAGTCGATGTCGATGCGCTGGCCCAAAATAATGAAGGGAGGCGATGGCGAAGGGCCAGAAGGATGGCCGGTGGGCGGTGGGCGGTGTCGGGGTCTAGAAGATTGGGGGGCGTGGCAGATTTGGGTTTCGTTAGATGCCACATCAAGTGGCAAACGCACTTGGGGGATTTTTCCTTTTTCTCTTTCAGACGTTGGGTCTTTTTCTTTTTTTTTGTCGGAGGAGGAGGCAAGCCGGGGCAGCAAAAATAAATGTTCTAATTTAGCGACTCAATTTGTGTAGTAAATTTATCAAAGGGCGTCCAGCCATTGTGTGTGCCGGGCCACGCCCACTCCCCCGCCCAGAGAGCTCACACATAGACACTCCTGCCGACACTCGTGTTACATTTCAGTTGCCATTTATAAATGCGGCTGTCGCTTACCTGCTCGGCCGAGTGTGTGTGGCTGCTGTTTGTATATTAATTTTTGGTCTGTGGCGGTCAGCAGGTGATAAATCTGCCGAGGTGATAATAAGTGCCATTGGCAGCGATTTGTTTGGCTTTTATTGCACACACACATTTGGTTGTGAGAGTATGGGGCGTGGCCAGGAGCTACTTAAGTGTGATGAGATGCCGGAAAGCCATAAAGTTCCAGCCAAAAGGAGCCTGCTTAGGGTCCAGCAATGATTTCACCGCTTGGGAGAATTTTTCTCCAATAAACGTAAGCGTACATACATATATGTCTCACAGCTTATGGGCAGTGGCGGCAAACTCTTAACCCACTTAAGCCGCAGGTGAGAAAACAGCTCCAGAGCTAACAAAACTTTCAAGACAACAGCTCGCCGGTGCGCCGTTAACTTGGCTTTAAAGAGCAGCAGCAGCCGCATTAAATATGGCGAAAATCAAAAGCGGCAAAAGTTTATTTCAAAACTTCTCCACCAATATATGGAAATATAAAAATAAAGCGAGAAAATTGCCGGGAAAACGAGGTGGTTGCCCAGCTACTGGAAATGCGCTTGCTCAACAAGTGCACTTGGCCGCTGCTTAGCGCCTATTTGGCCGACTTTAAACATTTTTATGGCATTTTTTACGGTCATAAAAAGCGAAACAGTGCCCGCTCCCGGCCTCAATAAAAGTTTTGTTTTGTGCGTTAATATTATTACGGCATTACGACAGGACCACTTGGGCCTGGTTCGCAGGCTGCCTGATGACCAGGACGACGACGACTGCACCTCAAGTTGTGCTTCATTATGTGGATGGCTTTTGAGTTGGACTCGGACTCGGAGTCGAAAGCGGATGCGGATGAGGATGCGGATGCGTATCCTGGGTCCTGGAGGAAAGCAAACTTTCATTTTATAACCAGTAAAGTTGCTCAGCACTTGGTGTACTCGGCGGGGATTATAAATATTCAAAGGAAGGTTCTTTTGAGATGCTTATTTTTCCAGCCCAGAAATGGAAACTTAGGGGAACTTACTTGTTTTTGGGTTTAAGTTTTAGCAAGGAACTATTCCTCAAACTTTAAGGTATTTATCCCTTAGTAAGAACCCTTATAACTTAACCTAAACTGGCCTAAACGATAAGCTTATAAATATTTATGCGCCGCTTTACGACTGTCGAAGTCCTGATTGTTCGCTAAATCTGCTACATATTTATAACCATTTCAGAGCAATCTGCAAAGTGGAAATGCACTGATACGCGCTCGGAATTTTCCGGCTTCACACACTATTAGGAATGCCCCAAAGTGCCATAATTTTTTTTATCCGCTGCCACTGATTTGCGCAGCGGCTCGTAAACTTGGCCGTGCGCGCTGAGCTAATAAACTTTCGCCTGGACGACGGGTATCTGGGTCAGTTGCAGAGTGTAACTACTCTATATATACATGTACTATATATATCTGGGGCTTCTTTAGGGGCGCCCAGTTTGCTGGCTCATTGTTCGCGCATATCAATGGGCATTGGAAAACGCATTTTCGGCGAAGGAAAATCGCTGCCGGCGCTCTGGCCGCCCATTGTTTCTCTCTGCCCTCTCGATTCTTGCTCCGTGGATAAAATATTATTTTTATTTGCTTCGCTGAGCTGCAAGTGCAGCATCAGCGCCCTGCTCCTGCTGCTGGCCACCGAAAGGAAACTGCTGACTTCACCTTGATGCATGTGCTTTTCATACCAATCCCCCGCCACACACACACACACACACACATACACACACACATGGAGACGTCAGGACAGGAGTTTTTCCTCAATTTTTCGTGTTTCCTTTTTGGCAACGTTGGCAAAACACTTCCCGTTCTTCCCGACCGAAATCAATATGCTTTCGACGCCAGTTCTTGGCAAGTTAGCAAACTGCCACAGTTGCAGCTGCCCTCGGTCCTCGTGCTTTTCCAGGGCTCTTTTTTTTTCCCACACACCGCTTTTCCGACCTACTTGCTGCTGAAGCGAATTTTCTTGTCATATTTTCAATTTGTGTCGCCTCGCATTGGTTCCAAGCGGGGCAAGCGGTTGGAAAAGGTGTCAGTATTCGAGGCTGCTTTATGGCCCCGGTTGACAATTGCAATAAAAATGTTGCCAGGGATTATAACAAGCGTATAATGTCAGGCCACGCCCACTCCGCACTCTGTACTCGCTGCTGCATCGGGTTTCACCTGCCAAACCATTGAGCGCTTTCCCGCTTTTCCGCTTTTCCCGCTCTCTGTTTCGGCTTTCCTTTCTCGCTTTGCCATGTCATGTGCAAAATGTCAATTGTGCTTAAGGGCCAAGGTATTTGATTTCAGTTTTAGTGTTTGCGGGGGTTCAATCTCAGCCCCTCCGGTCCCTCCCTCCTCCCCCTGTCCATTGTTAAGCGTTGATGCATGAGATTTCCACTTCCAGCTTCCAGCTTTGTTTGCATCCTTCTCTGGAAAAGTATCTCTTAGATGCCGGTTGCCGGCTGCCGGTTGCCAGATGAGGGGTTTTTTCGGCGCCGTGTGCCGGATTAAAATATCTGTTTACACACAGCAAATTTGTATTTTTGTGTGTGTATTTTTGCGAGTGTGTTTGAGCTGCAGACAGCAAACAACGGACTGAGACAGGAAATTGTGATGAGACTCGGGAAATAATTAAGAAATTTAATATTAGCATAGATGATTTACAAGTGCCTTGAGCTTTAAGTCTTAATACTTTTTGCTTACTAAGTTTTTCTTAATTAAGTGAAATGTTAAATATTATGGAGTTTCCAATAAAACAAGGCTCCAAGAACTTACTCAAGAACTTACTTAAGAAATTTAATATTAGCATACATGATTTACAAGTGCCTTCAGGTTTAAGTCTTAATACTTTTTGCTTACTACGTTTTTCTTAATTAAGTGAAATATTATGGAGTATTATGGAGTTTCCAATAAAACAAGGCTCCAATAACTTACTAAAAATTACTTCAAGTACAGAAGCTTGCCTTTTATGATTTACAAGTGCCTTCAGATTTAAGGCTTAATACTTTTTGCTTTTTTTGTTCTTTTTTATTAAGTGAAATATTAAATATTATGGAGTTTCCAATAAAACAAGGCTCCAAGAACTTATTAAAAATTACTTTAAGTACAGAAGCTTTCCTTACTTGTAAATGCCTTTGAAAATCTAAGCAGACATTTCCCTCTGGTTTCATTTTTCTGCCAGTATCAGCTTCTAAAGGATAATATATAGAGGATAGGGTCTCCCCGCGTTGACAGCCCCGAAAAAAAAGACGAAAAACTCAGCCGGCGGATAATAAACAGCTCATAGCTAAAAGAACATTTTTTTCTTGTTGTTCGGGCATCGCAGCGAAATGAGGAAAAATTCCAAGAGCTTTGCGTTTTGGCCAAATGAAGGCCGCTTGTATTTCTGCAGCAGCAGAAAAAAAAAATTAACAAGCCACGCACAAAATTAGAAACGTGCGTGGAGCACAGACCGCAGGGGGTGCCGGGAGTGGGGGGCCTTCAGGCGGTGCCGGGGGGAGCCCGGGGGCCGACAGACAACTGAGCGCCATGTTTAGACCGGCCAATACAATTACGACGGCCATAACCCTTTCGGCGTGTAATACGCACGTAGTGACCGACCACTCGCCCCGCAGCCGCCGCCTTGCCTCATTTTCCCCCAGGCTGGTCCCCCCCTTCTTCACCCCCTCCCACACACTCCGCTTCCGGCGCGCCAAACACACACAATACGTGGTCAAATAAATTGACGCCAGCGACGACGCACCACAGAATTCAATTACACGTACAACTCTTGTTGTTGCCGCGCGCCGTCCGTGTTTTTCCGTTTTTCCACTTTTCCGGCGAATATTGAGTCCGGCATTTGACGCCGGCAATCCGTCCGCTATTGGTTCGAGATTCGGATTCATGATTTTGATTTTTCCCTTTTTTTTGTGCTGCTCCGAAGGGCCAGGATCCAATACAAAATCTCAAGTTGGGCCGACGCCCCTTGAAGTTCAGCCGACCAACTCAATTTAACCCGTACTGTTCCAAACAGCAGAGGTGGAAATAATAGTGACGGGAAATTTACGAGCTTATATATTAAATATATAGGAAAATACTACTGTGAGTTTGTTCAGAGTATATACTTTTGGGATATACATCCAGAAGATCCAAACGTTTAAGCTGTAAGCCTTAAAATTACACTTCCGATTGAAATATATTTTATTGTACGAAGAATTATATAGTAGAAATATATATTTAGAATTATATAGTAGCTCTTTTTGAAAAGTAGAATAATTAGACGGGAAATTTAAGAGTTTATATATTAAAAATATAGAGGGAAATACTACTGTAAGCTTGTTTAAAGTATATACTTTTAGGATATACTTCCAAAAGATCCAAAAGTTTAAGCAGTAAGCCTTGAAATTACACTTTCAATAAAAATATATTTTTTTATACGAAGAATTATATAGTATAATTATATAGGATCTTTTATTGATTAATAATAAATTAATAATAGATAAGTAAGTGATTTATTAGTTAGCTGCTTATAAAAATATCATGTTTATGTTATTTTAACTATTAAAGCTGTATTATTACATGATGTTTAATTCAAAAATTATAATAAAATATATAGAATACCCAAAAGATGTGGAAAATAATTTAAAAATACTATTAAATAGTGAATTACCTTTAGAGCTCTCATTACTAAAACCTTTAAACTGCCATACTAACAATTATAATTTTAATAATAATTATAATCATACATATACTCGAAAAAGTATACCTCCAGGAATATTAGCACACGTCTTAGGTGTCTTGGCTGCTACTATTTTCCCCGCTGCTGTTCTGTGGGCGCATTGACCCCGGTAATGGGATTACAGCCAAAGCAGTTTTTGCCAACTCTTGTTGTTTGTGTACTGTGTTTTGGGCTTTGTTTGGCCAGCAGTGGGCAAATCCCGTTATTAATATTTTATGCGTTTCTTCCTATTGCTATTCTTTATCCCTTCAAAACGCCGAACGCTTAGTCCGGGCTTACAGTCAGCCGTTGTTGTGGGCCCGGCCCACAAAAGGGTTAGACTTAGACCCGCCCAGACACACACACTACACACACCGGACTCACAACCCACACTCGTGGGAGAACGCTTATGGAATCAGTGCATGCGCTTCAATTGCTCCCGACTCCATTATCCAGTTAGACACACACACCCACACCCACACACACACACTCAATTTCCGAGCCGTCTAGTCCGGCAGTCCTCGGGGCAAAGCAGTTATAGATTTATTTATATTTTTATTTCAACAATTCCTTTGTACCGGCTTAGGCATTTAGGGGGTTTTCCGAGTAACATGTGTGAAAATCGGTAGATTATTTGGGAAACAAGTCCAGCATTACTCATTGGAAGTACTATTAATCATTGGTTTTAGGTTTCAAGAGGAAAAAAGGTATCGTATTTAAATATTTTCAGCTCAGCTGTTGCTAGGAGCCAGGAAATAACTCTTCTAATTTTATTAAGCTCAAATTTCAGAGCTATGAATTTTTAAAAGTATAATGGAAATGTTTAATGGATATCAATTACCTTAAATCTGCAAATAACATTTTTCTGAACTCAATAATTGGCATATATAAAATAGGCTTCAATTACCAATTTAATAAATGCACTTAAATATTTTTTAATAGCAAATAATATTTGCAATAAGCAAATAGCTCGTCTCAAGTGCCAGAATTTTCAACTATTTGGCTTCAAATATTTATGTCCCCCAAACAGATGCTATTTTATATACATATGCCTTTTAATTGAAATTACCAACAGAAAGTTAATGCTATTTTGGGGTATTTACTTCAGTTTTAAGAGCAATTTTAATGTTTGCCAAGGCTTAAGTAAATTTACAGTGCGTAAGGGACCCGAACAGTGAGCTGCATAAGTCTGTGGCCGCCCCCGGGCGTGTCATAAAACGATGCTGTAATAAAAAAAAAAAGAATACTATATATCACTTGCTGTCGAATGGAAATCTCTGCCACAGATGCCATTTTTGCCTGGGGCCGCAATTCAATTTCACATCTCTCGCAAAGTACGCAACGAAATTCGAAATATTTTAATTGGAAAAACTACAATTGGTTATCTAAATAAATGTGGCACAGCGCCATAAAGTATGCCGCATGAAATGCTATATGCCTTAACAACAAAGAACAATGAAGGCCAATTTATGTGAATTTTATTTGGGTTTTTCCCACTTTATAGCCAGCAATCAAAGGCAAATTATACGAATCGAAAGGGACGACGGCAGTGCGGGGCAAAGCCAAACAATCGAGACCCAGTGGGGGTTCCCCCAACCAGCCCCAAAGCCAATGCAATTTAAATAGGAAACCAATTAAATTTAAGCACAAAAAAAGGTAAACAATGGCTCACTGACCAGAACTCCTCTAGAGAGCAGCCATAGAAGTGCATTCAATTGCATTTGCGTGTAGCATTTTGTTTACTTTCATTGTGCTTTTTTCTAGTTTTGTTTTTGGCCGGACGAGGTCTTTGTTTTGGCTGTTTGCCTCCGTGGCCAAAAGCAAAGTGGCGGGGTCTGCTTTTGCAGGGAATTCTGCAGTCAGTTGATTATACAGTCGATGATGTGATTTGGTTTTCCGCTTCCCCTAATGGCAGGGGCACCTCTTCTGGGTGACCTCCATCTGCGGGCAACATAAATTAATGGCTAAAAGGGCAGCCTGCCTGCGCACTAGACTATAATTTCCATTTGGCAAAAGTATGCCAACAAACCAAAACAGAAAGCCAAACAACACATGCCAAACGAAAAATGGCAAAAATTGCAAAAGGATGGCAAAAAGTTGGCGCAAAAAAACAAAAGCCGAGGCGAAAAAGTACTGAAATCGTTGTCGAGCCATTGCTAATGGAACATATTTGCGTTGAAAAGGGTTCCCAGCCAGCCATGTCTCCACATGGCTCTAAGAGCGTGTGTGTGTGTGTGTGGCCCGAACTGTTGGCAAAACAATAACAAACAAAAAAGGGGTTGGGAGACCCGGCAAAAAACTATGCGTCGCATTCCGCATGAATAAGCTCCGAGCTGGGGGACCAGAGGGTGCTGGGAGCAAAAAAAAAGAGCCGAAGAATGGGGGAATATTTCGAGGCATTCATAAAAATGTCGCAAAAACAAAACGCAGCTGAAATAAAAAGAACTTTATGTGTCATTCATTCAAAACCATGTGAAAAGCATCAACGGCAGCAAACGGATTGTGGGTCCCTCCGAGGGAGTATGGGTTCGAGTCCCTGGGCCCGGGTCCGGGTACGGGTCTGGGTACGGATCTGGGTACGGGTCCAGGTCTGGGTCCGTCCTCGGATCCAAAGTAGCCGCTGCCGAGCGAGTTCAGCGACATAAAAACTGTGTGACAACCCAGGAATTCCCACGGCTGCAAAAAGGGGCAAAAGTGTGAACACAGAACGCATTTCCGGCCGCTGCCTCCCCGCTGCCTGCCCTCTACCTCCCCGCTGCTGCTATTGTTATCCTAGCCCGTGACAATAGAATTTTTAATAAATTAAAAGTGTTTCGGGTCTGGACGGTTGTATTTTAATTTTCGAGTGTGTGCAATAATAAATTGATATTCCATTTTGCATACGCATATTTTGCTCTTGTTTTTGTGTGTGTCCGTTGTGTGTGTTCTTGCGGTTGGTTTCAAGTGTTTTTGACCGAAAATTGTTTGCCATAAATAATATGTTAAAATACGTGTATGTCTGCTCCTGGCACTCGCCCAGCAAAGGCCCCGAAAATGAATGAAAATAATGAATTAGAGCCGCGCTGTGTCACTTACAGTGCTGTTCGAAAAAAAAAAATAGAACAAAAACTGGTAAAAGGTGATAGATGGGGTCGTTTTGTTCAACAGTAAATTTTCATATTTAAGTGGGTCAGCTCAAAAGGGCTTTGCTAATATGGGTCTTTGCCTGGCATGCCTAAAAAGTTAATTAAAAAATACAAATAGCTTCAACCAGGCCAGAAAACAATACACTAGATGAAGATTTGGGAGTGACTTGTGAAAATATCTTTCGATTATACTTACCCTAGATTAAACAAGCCACTAAAGTGTTAAATATTCCTTTTATTAATAATGAAAATTCAAGTGAAAGTGCTTACATTATTGTGACAAACTTTAATATGTAAGCTGCAGCCTTTTCTTCATTTATGAGTCACCTAAATCGCATAAGCTGGGGTAGCTTAGTTGGATATATTATCTGTATAACGAATGGCTGTGGTATAAATGTGAAATCTCCATAAAGCCGCGTGCTAATGTATTTCAATTTAACCACTCATTGCTGCAGCTGCAGCAGACCATCAAATGGCTTTATGCATCAACATTATTGCACTCTCGCACCGACATCAATATTTGTATAATTTTTAATGTTTTCCGGGGGCCCAGACGGAAATCTCTCCGTGGAAATGGCCTGGCCATATAATTGGGTTTTTGGGAAAGTCGAAAACAAATACAATTTGTCTTATGCAAACAGCAAACAAGAGAGCCCGCTCTCTCTCTGCAATTGCAGCAGCAAAAACAACGCTTGGCAAACAACGCGTCGTATGCGCAATCAGCGACAGCATTTATTTAAATATTAAAATCAACGCGTTGCCAACGAAAACTATGACATCAAAATAAATGCGAACTCACGTGTGTTTGTTCGCCACGGGTATGGGTGTATGCATGTGAATGTGAATGTGAATGTGGGTATTATGTGCTATTCATACGACGAATTCACGCCATTTTCAACACGTGATTTTCACACCGCACGGAACACAGCAACAAATCCACACACAAACACACACAGCGACTGTTGTTGCATACACTGAGGCGCTTAATTAATCATTTAAGCCCTTGCTCCGGGCCCTAGAATCACAGAAAAACAGTGACGACGACAAACGCAAATTGCCGAAAGAGCTGTCAATGCTCCTCTTGTTTGTTGTTAACATTGATTACGAAAATAGTTCAATAAATAAATAAAACAATACCCAAAGCCCATTGCTAATATCAAATTATCTCTTTATCTTTTCAGGTAAATTATTAATTTTATTGCCAGATGGATTCGTAACTCAATAACGATTGCAAGTAATATTATTGGTATTTACATGATTATAAGTAAGTTATTTGAAAGCATTTTGAAGGGTGGGTTAAGAAAGGCTACAGTAAATTATTTTGCACTGTAAATTACACCTTCTCTTGGATTTGAGTAATTATAAATATTATTAGAAACTATTAAATAATCCTTATTCACTTATCATGTTTTAAACCTAAATCCCCCAATCATACTTCTAAATACTTTGGAATTTCGTTAAATATAATTAGTACTTTTATGATTAATAGAGTAGATATGATTATAATATTAGTTTTCGTTTATTTTCCTTTATTTGCAACCCAAAAACTCCAATGAAAAGTTACGGGACAGGTTATAGGACTCATATTTTTCGAATACCCATTTTAATTAATTCAAAGAGCGCTCCCCAGCCCTCGTTAAGATACGATCTGCTTACCTTCGCCTATCTAAGCCATCTAACTGCTGTGCCAACGATTGCCGGCGACACCTTGATAACATTCTCACATAATTAACATGGCGCACGCACTTGACCCGACCCAGGCACGCAATGTTCCGCATACGCCCCGTGGGCCCGCCCACAAAGCGGAGAACGACAAAACATTTATGGCGCTAAATTGTAAATTATACAGGCAGCACAGCAACTAGAAGTGAACATGAACGAGTCCGGGTTAACTGCTAGGGAACTTGGCTAACAGAACCGGAACCGGAAGTCGCCCTGTCGGGGCGAAGGCAATGGAGAAGTAGGGAAGCCAGCCTGTTGCCTGTTGTGTGCCATTTAAATATGTCATAATTTCATTTATGTGCTCCCCCTCCCCCCCACCAGCACTACACCACCCCCTCACACACACAAGAGTCAGGCATGTCATGTATTTCAGTGTGCGTGTGTGTTTTGGGTTATTTTTATGGCATGCACGAAATGTTGTTGAAACACCTGTCGCCATTTGCCGCCTGCTTGCCGGCATGTTCTGCTGATGAGACGTCATATTTCAGGGGTCCCCCAACCCCAGCAGAGGCAGGAGTTTTTTGGGCCTAACTTTTTGGGGTAGGGTATCGCTTCTTCGACCCGAAACTGGGTTAGCTCGTAGTCGGAATGGCTTGCGTTGTTGGTCTTTTCGCTGCCTTACAACCGCACGGCTGCAAATTATTTAATTAAGTGGCACTCACCTCGCTAATTGTTTAATTACAGCCGCACATGGCTGGTGTATGTGCTGCGCTGTGCAGTTCGCGTAAACTTTTAGCAAACTGTTATAATTGACAGCTCCAGCCACTGACGACGCCGTCACCGTCGCAACCGCCACCGACGACCTGACTTCCTCCCATCCATCACGATGGCCTGGTGTTTCCTGTTTCCGGTTCGCTAGTAGTTTGTCTTGGTTGCGGCAAGCGGTAATTGCCGCACCGCCAAGTGCGCAGTGGCTCGATAACAAGCCAGGGTTTTTTTTTAGCGGGATTGGGGTAAATATTAAATATTTAACAGCTTTCACAAACATAAAAGAAGGTTATATATTATGAAGGATATCACTGAAAGCTAAAAGCATAAAGTAAATACTAAAATAAATTATTTTTAACAGGTTAACTGTTGGTTGTAGCTCCTAAATGAATACCTCTCCTGTCATTATTTTCTATACCCTACTCTTAGCTATAATTAAGCTGATCTCGAGAGATTTCATTAACTAACTGCAGGCGGATAGGCATAATTTGGCAGCATAACATAGTTGCACATTGGAAAATATCCATCCACCTAATTGAGTTGAACGCAACGAGAAATCGAATTTGGTGCTTCTATTCCGATGCAATTAAAATGAATGCCGCATTTTTGGGGGCAGCGTTTTTGTGGACCGTTTAATTAGCAAAGGCATAAATTAGTTGCATGCTGTGCGGGCGAGTGCTCGATTTATTGATGTGTGCGGCCGTCTAAAATTATGCAAAATGCAATTTTATCTAATTAAAATGGACACGGGAACGGACACGCGGAGGGCGGCTGCCTCCTACAGCGACTAAGCCTTTAATGAGCTTATATTTATAATTTTCTGCTCGCTGACCCCCGTCGCGTTGGGAATTCATACATGTGAGTGTGTGTGGTGTGTGCGTGTGTGGAACGGAGTGCATAATTCGTGGCATAGTTTTGGGCGCGCTTTGCTTTTAATTAACCTCGATGGCGGGTTAAACGCTTCGACACAACCGCGAAAACAAATACGGCAAAATAGAGCTCCAAGTATGTATACAATCCCCTAGCTATATAGCTATATAGCCGGCTATATTTTCATTTGGCACGCCACATAAGCGTTGGCAAATGGATAAATATAAAATTTGTCTCTGCTGTCCCCTGCGGGGAGCCCCGTTCGTGTTTCCGTAACCTTTTTTTTGTTTTTTTTTTTTTTTTTTTTTTCGTACGGCCTGATCCACTTAGCTTTATTAAAAAGCTCACCTCGCTGAGTTTCAGACCCAGTTTCACTTGCTGGAGCCTTGTCTTTCGAGTGGAAGCCTACTCATATTACCCCAACGATGAAATGACGCAACTAGGCACTTGTAGAAATCGTTGAGGAATTTAAATATATGATTAAATATAAAACAAATTTGTGGGAGTTTAGAAACTATTTAGAATATTAACTACAATTGAAAGCTGTTAAAAATTCCACTAAATGGTTTTATTAGTTTTATTTAATGTAAGTTTCTTCCTTCTAAAAATATTGGCTAAGGGTTTATACTTTTTTTTAAATATATATGACTCAGAGTTTATTACTGGACTTGTTGTTTTTGAACCCTCGCTGGCTGCCATTTTTTAGCCATATATTTACCACATTCCCTCTCTTCATTTATCTGTTCAGAAGTGTCTCTTGTTTGGCCATAAACAATTTGCGTTGATATAGAATTTCCGGTATGACGTAGATATGCGAATGAAATGCTTTTTTAAATGTTGGCCGCTTCGGTGTAGCTTCGGGTGCTTCGTGCCACATGCAAGTGAGTGTGGCAAGTGAACCCCCTTCCCTGGCCATCCCTTCACGGCAGCCAGCTGCTCCATTCTGATTTTCCAGGTGACTTTTTGGCTTTCTCTGTCTCACCTTTTTGCCGTGTGTTTTGTTTGGCACGCAAACTTTTGCCGCTTGTACCGAGGGTCATGTTTCATGCGGCTTCCGCCCTGCACCTGTGTGAGTTCTTCCAATGGCGTTGCCTACTTTCAGGCAACTCGCTGGGTGTCAGTGTGTGTGTGTGTGCTTGTGTGCTTGCGTGTTTTTGGCCCCAACTATCGGTCGTGTTGCCTGAAATTTATGACGACAATCGTGTCTATCTGTCTGACTGTTTGTCTTGGCCTGTTGCCTCTAAGCGTTTACTCGATAAAGATCACACTTTAATAGAGGCGGAAAAAAATTGATAGTTTTTTAAGGGTATTTTTACTTAAAGAAATGAAATAAATAACATAAATTTGCTGGAAATATTTGAAACTAGAAATACAATTGATTTTAATACAGAAAATAGACATATACTTAAGGAATAATTACCTATATTCTTTCTTCTATTAACTACCCAAAATGACACACTTAAAGCTCTCAATGATTGGCTCTTAATTAACCAGAGATTTCAGATCATTCGGCGGCACTGTGTGTGCCTAGTTTAGTGACCTGGAACTGCACTCGTTGCCAAAAACAGAGTGAGCCAAAAATGCGCAGCGCCTAATGGCCGAAATTTTCGCAAAACTCGCTCCATCTCAATTTCTACGGCCGGGCCGCACATAATCGAAGACCAAATGAGAAATTCGTGTTGCACACTGAAATGGGCCAGAATCCGGTGCCGTGCTTTTGGCCTCGTTTTCATTACATTCCGGCTGGCATTGCGGCCAGCGCCTAAAAGTAGCCTCCGGCCTCCTCCGATTCAATGCTCCGCGAGAGCTCACAGCCGGGATATAGACGGCGGCGGGCAGTTCCATCATTGCGTGTCCTTTAAATCGCTTGGCTCCGGCCGCTGAGTGGTTATTGATTAATCGCCAGTCGAGGGACTGTCTCTTTCCCAGCTGCAACCTCTTCCATCCCCCTCAGCCGTGACCTCTCTCTCTCACCCCCTTTTCTCAGTGTGTGTGTGAATTCAAGTGTGCACGGAAGCGCTGATAGCTGATGTTGGCATGTGGGCTTTAAGGCAGCACTTACGTTAACCCATTAACGTCAGAGAGATGTTGGGTGCCATAAAAAGTTCCACAAAATGCTTTCTTATCACGAGCCGGGGAGCAGATTGCGGCCTGAATTGGCTGCTGGCGGAATATTTAACTAGATGTGGGAAAAACTTGCATCATTGGGATTTTAAGTCGAAAGTTTGACAGCTTAAAGTGTGCTAAAAATTTTTAAATAAATAAATCAAAGGAGAAATGGGTTGGAAATTAGGTAGGTGAAAGGTATAACTCTAAATATGTAAAGTATTAAGGGGAAATACCTATTTTATTCCAATAAAATTTTATGAGAGATGTTTCTGAATCCCCACAGACTTGGTACTCACTTAGTACTTATCAATAAGGTCCCAAAGACCTCTAGAAATTTGTTTATTTTGTATTAAAAATTCCATATTTTAAATGGCTACCACAATTGTTTTTAAAGCTCCAGGAAATACCTATTTTATTCTATTAAAATCATATGAGAGATGTTTCTGAATTCCCAAAGACTTGGTATTTACTTAGTACTTATCAATAAGGCCCCAAATACCTCTAGAAACTTATTTGTTTTGTATTAAAAATCCCATCAAACCAATTAAGTTAATCTTAAAGTCATTCATATTTTAAATGGCTGCCACAATTGTTTTTAAAGCTCCAGAAAAGACCTACTTATTCCAATAAAATTGTATGAGAGATGTTTCTGAATCCCCAAAGACTTGGTACTTACTAAGTACTTATCAATAAGGCCCCAAAGATCTCTAAAAATTTGTTTGTTTTATATTAAAAATCCCTCCAAACCCATTAAGTTAACCTTAAAGGCATTCATAAATTAATTCATTAAAGCTCCAGTAAATACCTTTTTTAATTCCAATAAAATTGTATAAGAGATGTTCCTGAATCCCCACATACTTGGTACTTACTTAGTACTTATCAATAAGGCCCCAAAGACCTCTAGAATTTTTATTTTTATTATTAAAAATACCCACCAAACCCATTAAGTTAACTTTAAAGGCATTCATATTTTAAATGGCTGCCGCAATTGTTTTTAAAGCTCCAGAGAGATGCCCACAAAGGAATGCGAATGTGAATGCGATTGTGAATGCGAATGCCGGGTTATGATTCATATTGCATTTCGTGTATTTTCCCTGATTGGCTTTTGCTGCTCATCGATTCATTACATTTCGCTTTCCACGGGCCAAACCGAAAAATAAATGCGGAATTCCCCCGGCCTCTCTTATGCGCATTTTCGATGGCTGCCAATCAGCGGGCCTAAAACTATGCAGCATGCATTTTTCACCAGCCGCAGAGCAATGATTGCCATTGTTCGCCGCCGGGGCGGGTTGTTTTGTTGATTTACTACTGACCCGATTTTCGGGCTTGTCAACACAATGGCACAGCCTAGGCCATAGCCTAGGCACATAACCCCTCGCCTCGTTTCAGGACACGTGCCTGGGCGGGAATTTGTCGCTAGTATATGTGCAACTAATAGTTACATACATACCGGCTCCCACGCGGGTTAACTTCCACTTCCACTCGGCGCGGCGCGTTGCATAACTCTGGGCGCCGCATATGCAGCCATTGTTTTCGGGGGGGCAAGCAGGCGGCATGCAACAGACATGCCGGGCCCCGGAAAATGCCCAAAGTTATTCGCTGTAGTTTTTCGAGCTCCCTCCGAAAAAATGCAGCCGGCTCGGAGGCCTTCCCGCTCGCCTTTCTGCGCCCAAAATTGTTGCATATTTTGTGGCACATGTGTTGCCGTAATTTGGTTTACACGTCCACGACTTGACGGGCAGCAGGAAAAATGTGGCAAGCGATGACGAGGGGAGATGGTGGGGCAGGCTTTCCATTTGGGAGTTTCATTTGAGTTAAGCTTTGAAAGGATGTATATGCTCTAAACTCTGACTTTATATATATTTAAAGGGGAGTTAAAATATCACCAGAAAGTAGAAAGTAGATTCCTTTCAATATAAACAGTATTCCCTAGTTTAATTGACTATCCCCTCATACCCCGATCTATTTCAAGGTAACCTCCCCTGCCTTGACTTTCGATCGAACTGGAATTGTGTCAATTTATGTCCCGACATATATCCCCCATGGAATGCTATTATTTCTTTCCTAATACAGACTCTCTCTCTCGGCTGCAGTTGTGCTGCCTTTGCATTCTGTGATTTTTCATTGTGCCAGTCACTCACACTCACGAACACACACACTCTGGCACACCCTTATTGGAGGTCCTTCAGCTGCCTCTTGTGTGATATTGAGTGCACTTTGTCAAAAGTTATTTTGCAACATTTGCTATTATGCGCTCGATAACAATTTTATAACATTTTTCCCCCCCAGCCACCAGGCCCCGCATCTCGGTTTTTTGCGTTTCGCAATTTATTGTGTTACATATATTATTATTGTGTACTGAAAAATGCATTTTTCATGACATAACATCGACCCGTTTGGCATTGCCGCACCGAACCCGCTTTTCCATTTCCCATTTTCCATGAGCTCTCCATGAGCCCTCTCCCCCTCTCCAGCGGCAGCGGGCAAAGTTTTTGGGTTGAAAAATGGCTCTTGGCCTGGGAGTCTGGGCCTGGTCCTGGGCGCCTCGCCACGGCATGCGTATAAATTGTTTGCGACAGTAATTGGAACACAATGTTAAAGCATGAAATTTTAATTTGATTTTCGATCGAGCCCTCCCGAGTTTATATTCAGATAAAAAGCTGCCACTGAGTTGGACCTCTGTGAAGTTTCCGAGCCTGGTTAAGAAAAGTTGATGGGATTGAGTGCACAAAGATGATTGCACATGTTCTGAAGCCATTGATTCGGCTTTATGCTGTTTTAACCATTTATTTATTTATTCATAAAACTACCTGGGCTGTTTTAAAGTCATACTTTATTCATCGAACCTTTAAATAAATGCTGGAATCATTAGGGCGATCATCTATTCTTTTAGGGCAATTTACTGGGCTTTTATTTGTTTGTTTTGTGGCTTAAATGATTTATAGAGTACTTAAAGAACCTTTAACAATAGCCTGACTTTTAAAGAATTCTTAGATAATAGACTTGTAAAAACGGATTACAATAAGAGCTTTAATTATGTTGTTTTTTTTATTACTTTAGTTTGCTGGCTTATAATTTATAAAGCTTCCTTTTACCCGTAAGGTTCACCAAAGAACAGTTCAATAACTCGTCTATAGCTTTCCCCTAGACTTTGACATTATTGTGGTTCGTCATTTTCTGGGTAAACTTGTCTGCAACTAGTTGTTGACTTCAATTTGGCGGCTTGATTGTTTTTCGACGCTTCTCTGGCTTCCGTCGACGGCGACGACCTCCTCGGCCATATGCCATAGCCTGATGGGGCTTCCATGGCCCTCTGGCCTAATCGAATGGCATTCTCCCGCAGTTTCCAGGTAACCCACATGGCAACATGCCAGTTACCTGCTGGCCCTTGTCTTGACTTGGCACTCAACTGTCTTTGTCTTGGCTTAAAGCTAGCGAGCGAGCTTCTTTGGCCTCTGAATGCAAACTGGCTGCCAATTAATCACAAATCCCTCTCTGATTGAGGCGGAGGAGCTTGTAAGGATATCAATCATTTGGCGGACAGGACACGCTTATCGATTACAATGCCAGCCACATGCGAGCCGTTCAAAAATTCGATTAAAATTCAGCAGGGAACAGGAAAATGCCGGCGGAAACAATAAAGGCCACAACAACGAAATTCGCATCATTAATTTTTTGCAGCAAGAATTTATCGCCTATGATTATGCAGGGCGAACACACACAACACACACAATACACACAGCACACCACAGGAGAGAGAACAAAACAGAATAGAACAGAATGCTCTTGCATAAAGCAGACAAAGGAATAATGGGAAATATAGGGAAACCCATTTCTAACTTTGCCGCCCTCGGTATCGGAGGAGGGCCCGTTTTTTCGCCTACCAATCATTATTCAATATGTTGACTTTTGTGCTTTCCACATTTGTTTCGCTCCAAGCCACATAAGTCATGTTGTCGGTGGGGAAACTGTGCAGGGGAAACTGCGGAAAATGTGGGCCCCCCGAAGAAGACAAAGAAAAATTTGTTCAAGTGGCTCCCAGGGCGAGGGAAAGGGCGGCGCGTCGATGTGGAAATTGTGATAGTGAAAGGATGGAAAGTGGAGGATGGCAAATATGGGGTTTGGAGGCGCCACCCCTGCACACTTTCCCTTGCCCCCGAACAATGAACTCGGTGGCAACACTGTCGAAGTTGTTTAACTTTGCATTTGTCCCCGACACCCAGCTCCCCCAGCTCCTGCCCCACAGTTTAGTCTTGCCTTTGATTAAGACCACCTACAAGTGTCAGCTGGGCCATTGTTTCGAGCCTGAGAGGAGATCTAGGTGCCCATTCCCACTGAACTCCCACCTAAAGCTTATTTAACGAGTTTATTTTTTACTGCAAAGCCTCAAAATAAATCGGAATAATCTGTAATAATGGAATGCATTAGATACACTTGATGTTTGCCCATAGCAAATGCAATTAAAAGTTGCGAAATTAAAAGCAAATACAGGGACCGAAAAATTTAATTACGCACATTAATACCCGGCATGAGGAAATGAAAAATTAAGACTCTGTTTATCTTTATTTATTTGCCGCCTCTCTTCCACTGCCCACTGGCCACTGGCATTTCGTTTGCAATCAATAAAGCCACCACAGATGGATGGCCCAGAGTCTCTTTTAAGGACTCATTGTTTTCCCTGGCCATCCCCCCCCGCTGCCTCTCTGCCGCGGCAGAAGGTGTCAATTATTGGGAAGCTTGTCAATGGAGCGATTTTCCTCCTCGGTGAGGAATAAAAATGGCGAGCTGCAAATGAACCTGCCAATGAATGGGATTCGGCTCTGGGTTTTGTAAATTTAATTTGCGTTTGTGTTTGCCCGACTGCTCTGCCACTGGCCTGCCCCCGCCCCGCCCCCCTCTATTGCCTGATGTTTTGCGGTTAACCGAAAATGTTCGCATGCAACACATTTGCAGTTTTGCAAAGCTCAACACGAAATGATTTCATCTGGTTGCCGCCAAATCCCCCGAACTCGAATCGTCCTTCTAGCCGCTTGCTGGGATCGTTTGCATTGTTGCGGTAAATTGGTAAAATTTACATACCATTGGCTTTTATTGTTTATGTATCGCTGTCTCATCGTCATGAGCTGGCCGATGATGGCTTTAAAATTGTGGCGATTAAAATTGCAGCGGCAGCAGACCAGCTCCATTTCAGTTTTGCTTTTATTTTAATTGGTTTGGCCAGAGCACACGGCGGGGTAAATGCCAAAGTAACCCCTATATAATTGGCATTTTCTAATTATTTAACCAGTTTATCAGGCTGTTAGTTTCACACGAATATTGATTTGTTCAGTGGCTTTGAATGAAGTCAAGGGTTATGTCTGTCATTAAAAAGGATATTAAATGATGTGTAAAACTGTTAAAGGCGGTTTAAGAAACTTTGAGTGGGAGAAAACTTAATAAATACTAACTTAAAATAGATGACTTGACCTAAGATACTTTTTCCCCAATTAATTTCCCCACTTTAAATAGAAATTCCTGCCTATACCTTTGTCTTATTAAGTATTTCAGTAAGTAAGTTATTAAGCAAGTATTATTTAAGTAATTTTTCAGTAATTTAAAGGACCTCCATCCATTTGAGTCCCATATATCTCGGGCCATTTTAAAGCTCTTAAACCAATGGCCAGTTCACATTTCGACCATAAATAAGGGAAGCACACCGGTTTTTAAGTGTTGCGCCGGCCAAACGTGCGAGAAATGTGAAAATGTTGTGGCGCCTCCCCATGGACAGCACCTGCCGCAAATGGTTGTTTTCCCGATGCCGTGGCGCTTGCCCCCGCCATATGTCTGATTTATGCGATAAAGAAAAGTCGGCTTGAGGGCTTTTAGCCGGGCCCTGGTCAGCCTTGGAGCCTCTGTTAACATACAATCGGCATGTAATAGTTTGTCACTTGGCTGCGTTGTTTGCCCTGCATAATGACAGCTGTGCGACATGTCATGGTGGCCCAGAAGCGGCTGCAACAAATACAACCACTCGACCGGGGCCTGGCCAGTGGCAGTGGCAGTGGCAACATGCAGAGTCACATATTGATGATGTGCGTCAAATGTCACTGCTGCTGCTGCTGTCAATTTTGAGGCCACAATGGCGGGGATTCCCCCGCCTGTTGGTCACTCCGCCGGCCCGTCCATGGCTCGTCCGGCATCCAGTATTCTCTATTCAGTATTCCCCATGGCAGCGGTTACTTCATTTATGTTGCTTAGTTGACCCCCGTTGTTGGTTATACCCAGTAGTGACGGGTTATAGAGGGTTTTGGTATTTGGTATAATTATGGTAGCAATATTATATCTTTTAAAAACCAACTGATTGGGAATTTGATATATATTTATTAGATTTTATTTAATTAAATAAAGGAGACCTAAGAATGAAAACTGATACACAAATTCTTGACTTATACATAAATACACCTAATTTAACTAGATTTATGACTAATTTTGTTAAACCTTTTTGTTTTCTATTTAATTTTATATATATTAAATTTTTTTATAATAATTTTACCTACTTTTTTATGCCATTTAAGCCAAGAGTAGGGTATCCCAATATATTCTTATTAAAATCATATACAGAGCTCCTTGACCTTAAGCAGGTTCATGACTAATTTGGTTAATCCTTTTTAATTTCTATTTAATTTTATATATATTAAATTTACTTACAATACTTTTACCTTATTTTTTATGCCATTTAAGCCAAGAGTAGGGTATCCCCTAGCCGTGCCACTCACTCTTGTGTATGGCTTCTGTTTCAACTGTTTCTGCTGCTAATATTGCTGATGTGGTTGCTGCTGCTGCCGCTGCCGTTGTTGCAGATTCTATTGCTGTTGCAGCTTGCTTTGTTGCTGCTGCCGCTGCTGCTGCTGCTGTTGCTGCTGCTGCTGCTGTTGCTGTTGCAGCTTGTTTGACAAATTGATCGCGTGATATGTTTGCCCAATGCTGTGTCATTGTTGTGCTGTGGTGGCCACACTGCTGCTGCTGCTGCTCCTACTGCTGCTGTTGTTGCAGCATATTCGGGCTGCATTAGTTGGCGCTTGAATGCCCCACTGTACACAGTGAACTCCACTGAGCTGGACTCCAGCCCCCCCCCTTGTACATTTTGTTCTCGAAATTGCTTTCGATGTAAATCGAAACCTTTGTGTCCGTTGTCCGTGGTCCGTTGTCCGGCAAATAGCCAGCCGGCGCCGTAACAGCTCCAAATTGGTAAGCCCTTGTCGGGCCACCGGAAGAATCTGCAGCTCGGGAAACTTTGCCACTGACTTTTGATTGGGCTCACATTCCACAGGAGCCCTGGTCCGTGTCCTTTGCTTGGTCTCGCATATGCATAATCAGGGACCGGGACAGGGACCGGGTTATGAGAGGGTCTGAGCCCTGGCTGGCAGTCCTGGCAACGTCAATTCGTTAACAGCTACGTCAGCTTTGCTGCTAATTTTGTTTGTCCTGTGTCGCCGCCCACACACACACACACACGGACGAAACACTGCCGGGGAAAAGTATGGGCACGCTTTGTACGGTCCGAGTGGAAGGACCTCCCTCGTCGGGCGACTTGTTTGCCCTGCACTCCAAACACTGCAGGCAAAATGCTGTCGAAAATGCTGCCTGTTGGCTGATGTCTCTATTCTCTCTCCCATGCCCGTTAATCCGCCTAGCGTTATGCAACAAAGTTTTTGTGGAAAATTAATTAATTTTATGTGCAAACAGTTGTCAGATTTTTACCTCTCCTGGCTACTGTTTAATTGGCTTAAACCCTTTGCCTTTGCCTTTGCCTCCAGTTCTAATTAAATGCCACGTTCTCTGTTCCGTTTTGCAGATCCCTCAACAAATAGTACACATGTGCCAATCTGAAAGCTGAGCTGAGCTTCGGACAAGGAAAATCCATACCAACGAATTCCGGGACAAGTGATGAAGTCATGAGACCGACATTCGATCGACGCCTCTGGATATTATTGTTCATTATTTCAGTACAATGTAAGTAGAAAAAACTAAACTTAGAATCCCCACGCACATATGCTGCTTCTTTTTAACGCCGCCGGATTGGGCAGGATGTGGAAATGAATGGGCCAAGTGGCCTCAGCAGGCCAACCAGCTCATATATTGCCGGGTTCGGAAAGAATGGACCACTTTGTATGCCGGCAACGTGTGAAAAATAGTTCACAGATAATCGCAGTCAGGCAGGTCACATTATTTATGCGCCAGCACACATCCTCGTCCTCGTCCTTGGCCACATCCTCGTCCTCATGCTCGGGATCCGCTCCTCAGCTTGATATTCTATGCCACATGCAGCAAACAAAGCCATTTCTTTTATTTGATGTGCGTTTTTCGGGGCGGGCGGAGGGTCAAGAGCGGAGGGAAGCTGACCCTGGGCGTTTTCTGGCTTCCTACGGGCTACCAAAAAACAGGTCCTGCATATCAATGGCAATGGTCTGTAAATAAGCTAAACTCCTGCCCTTTTCCTACGTTTTCCCCGCTCTAATGCAATGAGTAATATGCGATTGTCAATGCCTATTAGGTCCACGCGGCGTATGAGTGATAAGCAAAGTTGTGATTCGTGCACATATTGGGTTTTTATTGTTGTTTTGTATATCAAGAAAGGCTAGAAAAGCAGTCACATCTTCTATTATATATAATATATATATCTAATGACAACCTTCATGTATATAGTGTCCACCCGGCGTATGAGTGATAAGCAAAGTTGTGATTCGTGCACATATTGAGTTTTTATTGGGAGAAATACATGTTGTTTTGTATATCAAGAACGGCTAGAAAAATAATCTTATTTTCTATTATATATATATATATATTAATGAGAAGTATTGACAACCTTTATGTATATAGTGTCCACCCGGCGTATGAGTAATATGCAAAGTAGTGATTCGTGCACATATTGAGTTTTTATTGGGAGAAATACATGCTGTTTTGTATATCAAGAATGGCTAGAAAAGCAATCTTATTTTCTATTATATATATTAATGAGGAATATTGACAACCTTCATGTATATAGTGTCCACCCGGCGTATGAGTAATATGCAGAGAATTAAGGGGATAAGTTTCCTGCTGAAATTTAATATATTAATCAAGGAAAATTGGGTCAGATATTCAATTATTATCCCCTTGTTAAATTTCCAACCAGCTGTCGCGTTCAATACAACGTTTATTTAACATCCTCAACCTTTCGCAACTCCATTCAACATGAGGGGTCACTTCAAGGTTGCAATCTGGTCCACAGCCAAGCGGGAGTGGAAATTCAAGCACTCAGGAAGACCTCACTCTGGTGGAAATGCGAGGCAAATGCCCGACATATTCCCCGACAGAGGCACAGAGCGAACGGAAACGGAAATGCGCGTTCAAGAATTTTAATCTGCATGCGCAATTTCGCGTGTGAGCTGTATGCCAAAAATGGCGCGCACATGTCGGCCAACTGGCGACTGTGGCACCACCCCACCGCCGCCCCTGTGGACTGTGGACTTCCCCCCGGGATCCCGGCATGCCCCACTGCGGTGCGCCTTGGAATTTCACGCGTTTATTTGCAAAGATTACGAAATGCGACCGGCTCCCGCTAAAGTTTTGTATGCGTTTCCTGCGAGCTGCCGGCGCTGCCTTTTCCTTCTTGTGTGTGTCTGCAAGCGTGGGTTTTCCTTCCCCGATTTTCCCCGCCTGCCCCGCCTCTCCACCGTTTTTTGCTCTGTTTGCTTGTCCGTCCGTCCGCTCCGCTGACTTGTTATGCATGCAAAAAGTCTGTGGCAAATACACAGACCCCGCCCTGCCCGGCCCCAACTCCCGCCAGATGGGAGTGACATGCAAAATATTTTTGCATAAAAATGTTTGCCCACCAACACGAAGTGGAGCGGAGCCGGATCTGGAGCTGGAGCAGGAGCAGGAGCAGGAGAAGGAGCAGGAGTCCTTGCCGCATTCTGGCAGCTGCATCTTCCCCTTACTTTGATGTGTGCCCGGACCGGGGAGAAATGTTAAATTTTAAAGCATTTCAATTTCGCATTTTTGACACATGCAAGTTGAGCATGAAATTTGCTAGATATAACGTTCGAAACTCGTCCCTCTCCTGGCATTTTACCTTGAACACACCGTTCTGGGTGCAGGACGATTTCACCGAATGTCCTTCCTCTCTCTAGGACTTAATGTCCGGCATTTTATCTCTTGTATTTAAGCGTGGTGCGTTTGCTACGTGCCGGCCATGCCAAAGGACGTTTTGTGGACTCCTCTGGCTCCTGCCTGCTCGATGGCAATGCATAATGCGAGGCGACAGCGGCGACGGAGCATATTTCATATTTAATAAAGTGAAGAAGCTTCGGCAGGGGTCGCATTTTATTAGGGGGCGAGGCGATGATGAAATCAGATGGTGATCCGCCACATTCCGTGGATTATTGAAGTGTCTCATGGGCACTATCTGGGTTATTAGTCGTCGACCATGTTGTTTTATGCCCACTTTTATTCCCTTATAAAATCTGGGCGACTGTATGTCGGTGGATCTCAGTGCTTTACTATCTAGTCCTCTTCTACAAAGTCTGAGAGAATTCCTTCAACTTTGTTGAGATATTTGATTAACATTCCTTCGCTGAGGAGAGTTTATGTGCTCAGAGGGAATTCTTTGAATTTAAGTCAAAGACAAAGTAACACAGATCAGTAAAATTACTGAACTCTGTTCTGTTCTTTGTTTGTAATGTAAACTTATTTAAAAACCATTCAGATTTATCCTTAAATATCTTCTACTTCAAAATAACCCATATAGCCAGCTTGCCCTAGATCTTCCGTAGATTAATGTAAGTAAATGTTGGCTGCTTAAGTTTATGCGGCTCGAAATTTTCAAGAACAGTACTATCGGGAAAACAACGGAGGAGCAGGGCTCCAGGGGTCCTTGATGCTGACGATGGGCCGAGTGGAGCTGCAGAGTCGGCGACTTAGTTAGCCACTTTTCTTTCATAGAAAATGCGCCTTTTGTGCCTCAAGTGGCTGGCGCCCCCGACTTTTGTCTACCCGCCGGCCAGCTCCCCACCCTCCCGCTGAGATCCGATGGAAAGAAAAATAGAGCTGGCTGCAAGTTTATTTTAAAACTCGACTTTTGTGCGCTCAAGTTTACTTTTGTGGGGAATTACTTTTCGGTTATTTTTGTGGCGCAGTCATCGCCTGTTCTCCCCGGCCGCCGAGTATCTCCTTGCAGATTGTCTTGTTGCTCTGGTGTCGATGCACACAAACTGCACTGCGGTGACGGGGGGGTCTCGGGGATTGGTCTGGACCTGGCTTGGGTTTGGGTTTGGGCCGCGTCGCCTGCCTGGCCGGTCCAGTTCGACGCGGAGTTTATTATGTGCGCCCGTTGAAGTCGATGTGCTTGGGCAAAATGCAATTATTAAAAGTTTCACAAGTCGCCCGCTCCTTATGCATTTATTTTCCTCTCTCCCTCTCTCTCTCTCTCTCTCTCTCTCTTGGCCGGGCTCTGAAAATTATAGCCGGCGCCATTTTGCTGTCCATAGTTTTCGTCTTAACCTTCTGAGCTGTCATTTTTTTAGTTCTTTGTTTCTTTTGCTGTTGAACATGGCATAGCAAATGTAGTCCATTGAAAAGTTTCTAGCAAAAGTTGGCCCTAAAAGTTTTCGTTAAAGAGTCGGGTTGGAAACAAAAAACGGTTAGCAGCGGCCGCTGCTTTAAGCCGTGTTGTTTTAGCCGGAAATGTGAACGGTCCGCGGTGCGCGTGGCCAAAAATACCAGAGAAGCGGAAACGCGGCTAACAATAAGAGCCGAAAAGGCCAGAAAACGGGAACTTCCGTTTAAAATTTCCCAGCACTCGAAGCGCCTGGGAACTTCCCCAGCGATTCCGCAGAAGCACCACCGTGTGGTCAACACGTAACAGAAGCCGCTGCCGGCTGAGGGCTTCCTATGCCCTCTTCCTGTCCAGACCGACAAAAATTGGCCGCACACTAAATTGCACACCTGGGAATTAATGCGCCGACCGGCCACTCGAAAGGAGTTTTCCGAAGCCAGAGTGCGAGTGCTAGCGCTGGAAAATGGGAAATGGGAGCAGCGGCATTTCCACACAAAGGTGTGAAGGCCGTAAGCACTGCAACCTGCAGTTGCAGACAAATGCAAAGTCAAATGCTTTTCACAGACAGACGGGAAGCCCGTCCAAAGTTGTTGCCAGTTGTTGGTTAACGCCTAAGGGCCCTGTCTTCCTTTCGCCCAAAACGGGACAGTGGGCCAAACAAGTCGCTGCTCTATAATAAAATATTCTAATTGGTTGGAACAACAATAGAATAAATATAAAAATATATAAAATATATATATATATTAATTAAAAATTATAGTTGAAGCGGGGAATAGATGATACTGGGGAAATACTTGTTGATCATCATATTTAAGTGTTGAGAGAAGAATAATATTCGAATCATGCTAAATATTATTATTTTTATTTTTTGTAATTGTTTTTCTATCAATTCTTGTGTCTTAACTGTTGAAAACTTTAAAATTAGGTGTCTTTTGTAATAAATAATTCAAACTAAGCTGGAATTATTCTAGAATTGTTTCTTGAATATGTGTTGAGAGAAAAATAATATTAGAACCATATTAAATATTATTATTTAATGGTTTGTAATTGTTTTTCTATCAATACTTATGTCTTAATCCATGAAAACTTTAAAATTAGATGTCTTTTGTAATAATTAATTCCAACTTAGTTGGAATGATTCTAGAATTCTTTCTAGAATATGTGTTGAGAGAAAAATAATATTGGAATCATGTTAAATATTATTATTTAATGGTTTAGTAATTATTTTTCTATCAATACTTGTGTCTTAACCGTAGAAATCTTTAAAACTAGGCTTCTTTTATAATAAATAATTTAAACTAAGCAGGAATAATTTTAGAACTCTTTTATTATATATAATACCCTAAGGTTATTATTAGATCCTCTTTCGTACCACTCAGAACCCCCATTTATTAAAGATCTTACCTTGTTCGCTAAGAAATTAGTATTCTTAAAGTCCATAAAATATATAACAAAGTGAATAAGAAGTCAAGCCCATAATAATAATAAAAAGATTTAAAGTAAGTTCACAGAAAGCCTTATTTAATGTTTTCTCTTGTTCGGCGGATCAACATCCGCACTGGCCATAAATAAAACATCCTTTTAAGGCCGGCATGTGTGCAGACTTTATTGACCAACTGTATGTCGTACAATTCCTTCTGCTTTTCGACTTCTTTCCATCCTTTTTCTCCTCGGACTCGGACTCAGACAAAGTTGCCGTCCCATCCGCTCGGCTTTTCTTTCGCCCTTTGCTGGTAAAAGCAAGTGAAAATAAATTAAGTGGAAGTAAGTCGTAACGAAGTGATACATAATTCTTTGTACTTTTTTTTTAATATTTTTTTTTGGCTGCTCCTTCGTCCTGCTGCTCCTTGGCGCCGCTTTCATTGTGTGCTTTAACAATTGAGTGCAAGTTTGGTGGACGGAAAAAGTGATTCGCTTTAAGGCAGGGACTTGGGCAAGGACCACAGCTTCAAGGATGTTAATTAGTGGCACTATTAGCTGTAGTGAAGCTAGGGGAGACCCACGAAGGGTCCACTGGATTTTCACCCCGGCCCAAAGGCGGTAACCTAATATAGCGTAATTTGGCTTTAATGACCAAGCCAAGTAATCCGAGGAGCTCCGAGCAGCGCTCCACTTGCCGTCTAAACAGCCTAAATAACTTAATATCAACCTGAAACGCCGTGATTGAGAGGCGCCGGGAAGAGAGGCCTTGGCCGGCGTATTTCGGGCTGCCGTTTCCAGCTTATTGCTACTTAACTAAGCCAACGATATCATTTTATTACACGGCTCTCTTGGCCAGGACTGCCAACCTGCTTTTCACTTTCCCCGGCAGCGTGGCTTTAACGGGGGGCGACCTCTCACCTTACAGCCTTGCCCAACTTACACTCTCCTCCCTTGCATCCTCCTCCCTGCTCGGAGGCCATTAACGTGTTTCGTTTCATTTAACTTTTACGCTCTGCTACCCCCCGGACTCGCCTCCCAGAAGCCCTGCTATTTAGCCGGGTCCACAGACGGACCCCCCTCCCCTGTGGAAGCGAAACTTTTACCTGCTGCACGCTTGACCCAACAATGGCTGGCGGTGACAGGGGAGCGGGATGTCCTGTGGGTGGCTCTGACAGCGTTAGATGTGACCTTCGGCGCCGACAGCAGCCGTCATTAACCTTTCATGACGAGCTCGAGCTCGAGTCCTGGTGGTGTCCTGTGAACAATCAAGCGGAACAGGTGGACCAGGCCAGGACTGCCGGAAGTTGACAACAACGAAGTGGCAAAAATCGGGGCAACAACCAAAGTGAAACCGAAACTTTGCTCGAGTGTTCGAGACAATGTTACGTAGCTGCACTCCCTCCCTCCCTGAACTCCTGTTGAGCTCTGACTGTGGCTGGGCTCCTTGCTGGCGTCTGGCGACCGTGTAGTGACCCAGTTTTTCGGGTTCCCTACTCCGGCGACATCTACGGCATTTTTGTTTAACTAACCGCATGCCACGCCCACGCGACCGCAGCTGCATATAATTTGGCAACCGCATTTGGCCTGGCTCCCTGGCTGCCAGGATGCCTGCTTTGCATTTGGCATTTGGCGTTTCACATTTCGCGATTCGCGTTTCGCGTTTCGCGTTTGTCGGTTGAAATGTGTTTGCCAAACGAATTTGCGACGACAACCCAAATAGCGAAATTGGGGACACCGAAAATATATGCAGCATGTTTGCCGTCAGAGAACATTACGTAGCCGAGCTGGGCAAATAGATGAACTGCCAGCTAAAAACATGTAAGCCCCAAGGTCGCAAATAGCGGAAATGCTTTAATATGGCGACGCAATGCCTTACATGCTTATGCGGCAATACACTGGGGAAAAGAGCTGAGAACAAGCTACTTAAAGAGAGAAAAGTCTGACTAAGAACACTCTTCAAACAGTAAACATCTTCACCTTTAAATAATAACTAAATATTAATATTACTTCCAAATCTTAGTGCTTTATAAGCATGACTTCTATAAGATGACCCCCTTTTTAGAACGAGAAAGTCTGGCTAAGAACACTCTTCAAAAAGTAAACATCTTCACCCTTAAATAATAACTAAATATTAATATTAGTTCCACAACTCATTGCTTCTATAAGGTGACCCCCTTTTCTTATGTTTTGCTCAGTGCAATGTCCTCAGAAAACCCAAGGCCGCCCGGTCTGCACTTAGCATCGCATTCGAATGCAATCCTTACGGGAAAATCAATAGCCATCGCTTAGTGCCACGTGCATGGGGCCTTGGTATGTGTGAAGGGGCATGTGGCCAGGACACCCAGCCCCAACCAGATCCTGGTGCCATTCAGACAGTGAGCCAGGACAACTGTCGCTACATAATCATACACGTAATCATGATGAAGCAGCGACGGTGACGACAACGACGACAATGTCGACTGACTGCCCTCGAGTGTTTTATCCTTGACAAATCCTTGTGCAACAATCAGCAGCAGCAGCAGTAGCAGCAGCAGCAGTAGCAGCAGCAGTAGCGAAGCAGAAAAAAAGCAGGAAAGGAACCTTGTTACAAGAGCAACGGAGATGGAGATGGCTTTGCGGAAGAGCGGGGCCACAATAGTTGACAATGGCAAATGCACAGCAAAATGTCTAAATGAGGCCGAGGCTGGGGAATGACTCAACTTGGCTCGGTGACTGACTGAGCAAACTCCACTCGTTAAGCTCCCGTCGCCCATTTTAGCCACCTTGCCTTGGCCACGGCTGCCAGCCGCAAATCGAGGCCCGAAGACAGTCTCCCCACCAGCCACCGAGCCACCGGAGGCCTTGGCATGATGGATGACAATAAACAAGACAAGCGGGCACAATTGTTTGTCGGTTCCTCCGCTCCCCTCCATCTCCCCTTGGCGGCTCCGACGGCATTCCGTCGGCCACACAATAGTTACGCTTATCCGGCTACAGACGAAGCCAAAGTATTTAACGGCCTTCCGCCATCTAGCTTTAATGGTTGAGAAAAGGCTCCTAAAATAGCATTTTTAATCAGCCAACAAGTAGTTTATTTAGAAATGTTTTTGTTGGGTGAGAATATGGGGCGCTATCTTTCGGTAAAAGTTATCTGGAACTATGGCTCAAACCCACTCATTCCTCGTCGGTAGACTCCTGGCAGTCCTTCCTCGAATCTGGAGTCGTATTCTTTCTCCTGGCTTCGAAGGCCTTACACTTTTCCTTAACAGCGGCTGTTTCACATAGCTTTTTTATCTCGGCTTCCCTGCATTGCTTTTTAAGCCTAGCTTCCTCGCATTGGTCTTTTAACTTGGCTTTCTCATATTGCTTTCTGAGCTTGGCCATTTTGCATTTCTCCTTCAGAGCCGCGACTTCAGCTTTCTTCCTGCACTTCTCCTCGAGTTCTTCCCGCTTCTTCTTGCACTTTTCCTTGATTTCCTGAAGAAGCCGCCTGAGCTCGGCCTGTTCCAGGACCTTCTTCATCTCAGCTGGGTTCAGCGATTTCGTCTCAACCTCGGGCTTGTCACAGTCCAGGAGCTTGGCCTCCTTTCTGTCCAGCTCCAACTTGGCGGTTTCTTCGGCGGCTATCTCCTGGGCGTACTTGTGCTCGCAGACCTTCTTCTGGGCGTGGAGAGCGCAGGCCTTCTTGATGCCAGTCATCATGCACTGGATGAGGTTATCTGTGGGCATGGCCTCGCCGTTGCCCTTTGAGATCTTGAGGTCCTCGCAGAGGGACTTGAACTGCTTCTGCTCGCACTCCTTGGTCTGGGAGTTCAGCATGCAGGCGTACTTCAGCTGGTCGAAGGCCTCAGCCACATTCTGGCCGCAGGACTCCTGACTCTTCGCGGGAGCCTTGGCTTCCGCCTCCTTTTGCCTCTTGGCCAGCAAGTGCTTTCGCTTCCTGGCGATCCTTTCGCTCTTGGGAGGAACTGGCGGCCTTGGTGAGGGCTCGGCAACCGCACAGCTTTCCTTCGCCACTTTCTTACAGAAAGTTCGCTCTTGGTTGAGGTACACTGGATCGGGTCTCAGCTGCGAAAGGCACAGCAGATAGCCGTTGATTTTGTCCCAGGACACAGAGATCCGGAGCTTACACTTTCCCCGCATTATAGTAGCTCTCGAGAAGGATGCACAGGGGCAATCATCGTCCTTGTCCTTGGCTGCAAGCTCCTTGCACTTCTGGGCCTCCATGAACTTTCGCTTCTTTGTTATTCTCATCTGCGAACTGGCTGGCTTTGGGGCTGGCATTTTCTTTGGCTCATCTCCCGGTATGCAAGGATTCTTCTTGTAATCTATGCAGTTTTTCTTCTTCTGGTTCTTGGCTTCACATCCTTTATCCTCCGACTTATTGCTGAACCTTCTTTGCTGGTAAATGGACAGCAGGTGCAGGTTCATGTTGGACTTCAAGAGCAGCCGGTTCCACCTGGGCTGCCTGAGGTGGCACACCACGGATCGCGTGATCTGGCGCCCCATCGTCGCCATTTCTGATTATTAAAAATATCTGAGACTCAAAACATTAAAATTTTGAAACCGTAGGCAAAGTGAGAGCTTGAAAATCTGAGACTACAAGCTTTGTAACCTTGTTTCTATAAAAAATTTCTGCTCTCACTTTCTATTAATTTAATAGAGTGAAATTGGCTTGTAATTGCCTCATATTTCTCAAGAAGACCAAGTTCTGTAACCGCTGGAAGGCAGCACAGATCTCTGGCCCAGTTTTTCCCGCCAAGACTCTGATTTTCTTTGGAACCTGCAACCACCTGGCAGCTGGCGGACATAATAAAGCAATTAAAGTTTCAGGCGGCACACACACCCAGGCACACCCAATTCCCCACTTTTCGCCCGCACACATCGCGGGGCAATGAAATGAGCATTCCGCCCGCCTGTCCGTCCGTCCGTCCGTACACCTGTGCGCAATTAAAATGTAAACGTGTCAAACACATGCCAGACCCGGCTCGGGCCGAGCTCTCGCTTAAAAATTAACAGCGACAATGCCGAACAAGTTGCAGAAATTAATGACAACATAAAGGAATTTAAATACGCAATGAGTGCGGTGGGCGGTGGACAGGAGGGGGTCAGAGGTGGAAGAGAGGCACACACTCGTACTCGTAATTGCGGCGCAAGTTTGTTGTGTGTGTGTGTGTGTGCTCGGCACAAAGTTAAAGCACACTTATGTGAGACAGTGTTGCCAGGTAGGCAGGTAGGTAGGCCAACTCCGGCTCGAACTCGCACTCACCTGTCTGTCTGTCTGTCGTCTGCTGTTGTCTGCTTGGCGGCGCATGAAGTGAAAATTAATTTCTAAATGCGGGAAATTAACAAATTACAAACAGCGCAATGAGGGGCGTTGATGGGCTGCCGTCTGGCAGGCGGAAGTAGACATGCCATAATTCACCACGCACACACACACGTGAAGCGACGTCGTTCGTCGAGGAGCAACTTCCTCTTGGGAAAGGAGTTGCTCGGTGGCACAACGGCAACTCGGCAAGGTGTTGAAGCACACCTGGTGTGGCGCATTGTCTTGGCCTGGCCCGGGGGGCAGGGCCCACACCCTCCGCCGCCGCATACTTCTGGCCGCACTTCAACTCAGAAACACTCCCGTCGCACCTTCACCTTCGCCGCCGCTGCTGACAGTTGACAGGTTTGCTAATTTGAAGCAGCCCACCGCCGAAAATGAAGTTAGCGTCTGTCAGCGTCTTGCCGGGTGAGCAACCCACCTGCCCCGCCCTGCCCTCTCCTCTACCCACTGGCAACCCCTTCGCAGTCACACCTCTGGCTGCCACAGACGCGCTGCGGTCGCGCTTTTAACATTTAATTAAGTTGTGCTCGATTTTATGTTCGACAAAATTGTTTGTCTGCCGCTCCGCCCCTGGGAACTGGGAGCTGGCAGCAGGGAGCTGGCAGCTGGGGGTGTGTAAGTATGTCGTGGCTGCGGCTCCGCTGCGTTGTTGTCATTGCTGAGGTTTTGGGCCAAGATTGGAAAATGGTCGACGCCGGAAGAGGGGCTGCGCCATTACTGTGTGTCCCCGCCATATGTAGTTCACCAAGTATTGCCTACTTTTTGGGGAATTGAATATTCTAAAGGTTGTTGTTTCAGCACTTAAAGTAGGCCTTTTGTTTGGACCATTTGAAGCTAGGTCAGAGTGTCTTTCTGTTTCCACATCTTTCAATCTTATATTTTCGGACTATCTTTTAGATCACCAAAATTTTTACAAAATTTTTAACTCGGCTCTATCCAAAATTAAAATTTTTGTAGATTTTACTATTTGAGATTTGTCTTCAGTCGTGGGGACTGTCGCGGCATTTTGTTGACAAAGAAATGTACTCCCGGCTCACGTGTGGCCTGCTGAAGCGGCTGCCGCATCCCCAAACCCTCCATGTGGGCCTGGCCAAGTTACAGATGCGCTACTATTGCGATCATCCCACGGAGATGGACTGCGCCACTTTCAAGGCCTACAGGGAGCAGATAGCTCAGGCCCTGCGCAAGCGCAAGGATATCGAGAAGAAGCGCAACGCCGCCAAGCAGGTCAAGAAGGATGCGGAGCGGCTGAAGAAACAGCTGAGCAAGTGCATCGAGCTCAAGACGAAGGCCATGAAGGAGCGCGTCGGGGGTATGTCTAAGAAGGAGCAGGAGGCCATGGGGCAGATGGTGGACTGCGTGATGGCGGGCATTAAGTCGACTTGCCTGAAGCAGGTGCTGTGCAGGTACTGCAAGGAGCAGGACTTGAAGCGCCGCTATGCAAACCTGATCAAGGAGAAGCACTTTAAGGACATGATTAAGAAGTGTGCAAGTCAGAAGGAGGAAAGTGAGGGAAAGGAAGGGGAGGACCCAGCGGATAAGTGCAAGGAGGAAGAGGAGCAGAAGGAGTTCGAGAGACAGGCGGCCATCGCACAGCAGTGTGAGGAAAAGGAACACTTTGCAAGGTGCCTGGCCGAGGTAACCAAGCTCCTGGAACACGAAGTTGGGATGGATGAAAAATCTGATCAGGCTAAGGGCAAAGACAAAGGATCAGCTAAGGATAGTAAGAAGGATAAAGGAAAGCCTAAAGAGGCATCTGGTGGGGCGGCTAAAAAGAAATCTGATTCGGAAAAGAATAAAAAATCAAAGCAGGACCCTAAAGACAAATGCAAAGAACCCGCCAAAGAGGAATGCGAGGATCAAGCTGATAAGTCCCAGAAATCAACAGGTTCCGACGAAAATAAAAAAGATTCGAAAGAAAAAGCCAAGAAAACTGAGAAAGACGGAGAATCCTCTAAACCTATGTCGCCATTTAGCCAGAAGATGGAGAAGTGCATTTCCGAAGAATTGAAGGACATTGAGCAGGTTCTAAAGCGGTTGAGCCCGAAGGAGAAGAAACAACTAGCGGGCTTGCAGGACTGCATACAGGGTCAGATTAAGGAGAGATGTCGCAAAAAGGTCATCCAGGAAATGTGTGATGATATCAGGGGAAAGCCAGAGCCCAAAGAAGATAAATGCAAGAATCAGTCTGACGACAAAAAGAAGCCATCAGGGCCGGTTGAAGAGTGCGTCCAGGATAGGTGGCAAGCTGCTTGTCCTTTAATTCAGGACTTAGCCGAAAAGCATGGTGTGGACTTCGTTGAAGCAAGCTCTGAAGTGAAAGAACTTATTCAGAAGACTTGCAAGGAAGACGCCGAACAAGAACAGGGTGAAGATGAGCAAGTTATGGAAAAGTGCAAGGGTGAAGCTTTCGGAAAACAATGCGAGGATATGAAGGAGAAGAAAAAACAAGGCGACAAAGATCTCGAAAAAAAACGCAAAGAGGAAGAACAAAAAAAGAAAAGCGAAGAGGAAAGAAAGAAATGCGAGGAGCAAGAAATGAAAAAGAAACAGGAAGAGGAGGAACGAATGCAAAAGTGCAAAGAGAAAGAAATTATGAGAAACTGTCTAGAATCAGAGCTAAGAAAAATATGTGAAGAGAGAGCGTGTGCAGAGGAGGACCCATGTATGACCCCTGAAGAGAGAGAAGCCCAGGAAGAATGCGAAGAAGCAGAGATACTAAAGAAATGCCAATCGGAAGTGTGTAAGAATAGACGTAAATACGAGGAAAAGAAAAAGCAAGAAGAAGAAAAGCGGAAGGAAGAGGAGAAAAAGAAACAATGTGAAGAAGAGAAGAAAAGAGAAGAAGAATGTAAGAAAAAAGCGGAAGAGGAGAAGAAAAGAAAGGAGCAGGATGATATGTTAAAAAAATGCGCAGAGGCAGAGGAGCAGAAGAAGTGCGAAGAAAAGCAACAAAAGGAGAAGGCTGCAGAAGAGGCTAGAGTCTGTGAGGAGCTTAAAAAAGGAAAGGAACAGAGCGAGGGGAAACAACCAAATGAGAAGTCTGCAGAAGAAGCAAAATCTAAGAAAAATGAGGGGGAAAAGAAGAATAAGAAGCAATATGATATGGAAAAGAAGGCAGAGGAGAAGAAGAGCGAAGAGCCGGAACCAAAGAAAAAGGCTGCAGAAGAGGCTAAAATTAGTGAGGAGCTTAACCAAGAAGAGGAATGTAAGAAAAAAGAGGCGAAAGGGAAGAAGCGAGATTCGAAGAATCAGGGAGAGGGGAAACAAAAGGGGAAGTCTGCCGGAGAAGAATGTAAGAAAAGTGGCGCAAAAGACAAGAAAGAGAAAAAGGATGAACTGAAAAAGAAAAGCGCTGAGGCAGAGAAGAAGAAGTGCGAAGAGAAGGAACCAAAGAAGAAGGCTGCAGAAGAGGCTAAAATTAGTGAGGAGCTTAACCAAGAAGAGGAATGTAAGAAAAAAGAGGCGAAAGGGAAGAAAGGGAAGAATCGAGATACGAAGAATCAGGGAGAGGGGAAACAAAAGGGTAAGTCTGCCGAAGAAGAATGTGAGAAAAGTGGCGCAGAAAACAAGAAAGAGAAAGAGGCTGCGTACCATTCAGTGGAGGATATGATCCGCGAATACGAAGAGCTGAGCACCAAACTTGCAGAGAAATGCATTGGAGAATCGAGCCAAGATAAAAAAGAAGTTTGCATGATGCTCCGCGAATACGAGGATCTAATCTCGAAGCTTGCAGAGAAATGCAAGGATAGAACGAACAATGACGAAAAATAAGTCGTAAAGGCACCATTAAGACCATAAACACCATTATCTGTGGGAATAAGGATATATGTAAATGTTGGAACATAACAAACGTGGATGGATAAGAAGAGCCGACGAAAAGAGAAAGGAAAATATGTAATGCACTCATAAAGTCAATGATTTCCTAGAATCCGTCACAGAAGAGCCTTCGTAAGTACCCTGGTACCCATGGAGTGAGAACGCTTCAAGAGCCCCAGGGACTTCTGGCCAGCCCGTGGGACATGATGACACACATGGCTCAGAGGACGACGACGATCGCAGAGACCGTTTGTCCTCCAGTTGGAGCAGCTGTTCCAAAGGGATAGCTATGCGTGGTAAAGGGGTAAACGGCTACACCAACTGGGCTATCGATCCCTCGATCGCTGCCGTGGTCTAGGCCATCTTAGACGATTTTAACCCAATATTGTCAACGCCAACATGGCCCATGGTACATGTGGACTGGATGCGGAAAAGAGGTTTTTAGTTTGACGGTGCCCAGACCATCAACATCATTGCTCCCATGACCGTCTGCTTGGACTTAAACTAAAGGAAGTGGAGTGAAGAGCTCACCTTTGTCCTCCCCAAGTTGAGTTTTCAGAACTCAGATTGTCATGAGATTTCTATCGTTTTGCTTTTATTTTTAAAATAAAATCTCCCGTGACTGTCCCCACGATAACTTGGCCTTTGTTTTAATTAGCAACCATCCAAATTCATTGGCAATCGCAGCCCCCCAAAACTGAGGTCCTTGGCATGTTTCGCAGGTGCGTTGGGTCACAGATGCAACGCCTGTTGGTCTGTCCCCGACTTAGGCCATTGTTCCCGCCGGTGAGCTCCGCCTGGCAGAGGTACAAGAGCAGCGTCTCCTTCATGGGTAGAGGTCCCGGAAATCGCCCCACGCTTGCCACCCTACAGTTCGATCCTCCCATGGCCTGCGATATCCTTACCAGCGATCTCACCAGGACAGGTCCCTTCACTCGGGTCAGACAGGTTCGTCAGCGGATGACCCATGTGGTGGCGAGTCGCGGTATTAGAATCGGAACATCTAGTCGGCCCAGGGAAGTCTGTCAGGCCATTAGAAAGGATCGACTCTACCACGATGATACGAACAGAGGCAAGATGGATATCTCCGTGCAGGATAACAGGAAACAGCGGCCACGATCACGTCCCAAATGTCGAAGGCAGTCCAAACAAACCAGCCAACGCTTGAGAAAGTTAATGGAGGATGATGTAAGCAAGACTGACAACTTTGGTCGACCCCGAGTTCGGGTGAAGGTAAAAAGGTCGAAACCCCTAAACATAAAAAAAGAGCAAGCCCCGAAAAACCTTTCAAGGAGTTGCAATTCCGATGAAGGTGAAGAGTTTTTCGACTGCCAAGAGCCGAAGAACCCAGTCAATAAATTTATCACCATGATCTGGGAGAAGTCCAGAAAGGTAAGAGAACAGTTGCTGGAGGGAAAGCAGGCGGACCTCAGGAGGAGAAATTCGTCTGAAAATTATGAAGAGGAGATGTTGCACTACAAGGACCTCTATGAGAAGCAGCTTCAGAAAAAGGCAGTGCTCAGTTCAAGGTCAGTTAATGATAAGCACAACCAAAACAGAACAAAAGCTACACTAAGTCAAAACCATTGTCCCCAAGATCCATTGTCAATGGCACAGGCAAAGAAGGTAAACGTATGTAAGGAAGATTCTGGCTCTTCATATGCAAACTTAACCAAGGCTGAGAAGGCATGTGAAGAGTTGGAAAATAGTGCACCGGCTCCAGCAATATCTAGCAATTCTCCGCCAAGAGCAGGAGAAAAGGAGGCATTTGGATTATCTAAGGAAGATCCTGCCTCTTCATATGCAAACTTAAAAGAGACTAAGAAGGCATGTGAAGAGTTGGGAAAAGGTGCACTGGCTCCAGCAACATCTCCTGCCTCATTGGACAACTTAAGATCCCGTGAGGAGAGTCTGATCAGCAGTGCCAAGAAGGAAAAGGATCGCTGGCACGCCAACAAACTGAGCCTATCCATCCCTCATCAGTTCCCCAAGCTCAAGCAGAAGCATCTGGATGCGGTCTCTCAGTATGCCATCAGGATTCAGGATCAAGTGCAGAACCAGCCGGATTTTAGAGTTAAGAGTCAACCAGTAATGTCATTTTCTGCAGAACAAGATACCAACATGAACAAGGCCAAGAAAAATCCCACGGATCAGCTTAGGTCCAAGTCGGTGGTTCGTGGGGACATTCAGAGCGATCTAATGGGTATCCACTCTCCCAAATCCACTTCAGATATTGAACAAAAATCTGCCTTAAAGGAATCAAATTGGACTGGACAAGGGCAAAGTCTGAACCAGTTGAAAAACGACATCCACACACTCATTTGGAAACATTTTGACGAGGAATCGAACTCACAAGGTAATGAAAACAACAAGTATTTATCAGCATATGTTGGAAAGTTAAATGATAAAGATGACTTGAAGTTTCGTATAGCAGAAATGTTGTCCAAGTCCATGTTTCTGGTTCAAAATAGACTGGAAACTGAATCCGGCAGAGGAATAGCCTACGAGGAAGAAGACAAGGATGTGGTCCAAGTAGCTGAAGCTATCTGGAAATATCACGAGCAGAATCGGGAAAACCCAGCCACTATTACTAGTAACCCGGAAATGGACGAGTCACGTTGGGAAAATGAGTGCGAGGAAATCGGAGAAACCAAGGAATCTAAAGAATCCAAGAAATCAGAAGAAGAGGAGAATGTCCAAGAGCTATCCCAAAAGAGTAAAGAAGAAAGGCAGAAGACTAATGATGAAACAGTTAAGAGCGGACCTAATTCTTGGGACATGGAGAGCCCCGAGAAATGCATAATGAACCAAATCGAGAGAGTTATGAAACAGTGCCAGCGTATAAAAAGGAAGATTGAAATGAGGTCCTTGAATAAGAAACAAAAGCCAGAATCACACTCCAAAAGTAAATGCTCGGAGGAAGAGCTGAAAAAAGAAGGTGCTGGGAAGGACATTACACAAAATAGCATATGGCATGCAGAAGAATTTAAAAACAGGAATTTAGAACCTGGGTTAAGCGAGCACTTTGACGAGGACCCTCGTGGGATAATGGACATTATAATAGAGGAACTGAAAAAAAAATATGCGGAGTGCGAGCTGAGAAATAAATGTAAAGAAGATGATAAATCTAATAAGAGTAGCCAAACTGATGAAGAAGCTCTAAAGGAGAAAAGTCCAAAAGACGATATGAAACTAAAGCATAAATGTGAAGAAGAACTGGCGGAGGAATGTGCAGAAGAAGAACTAGAAGACCAAAGTAAAGACGAAGACCTAAAAAAGAGATGCCAAGAAGAAGAACAAGAGACAGAATGTGTGGCAGATGAACAGAAAGAAAAGTGGACGGATAAAGAAACAAAGAAGAAATGTGCTGAGAATGATAGTAAAAACAATAAAAAACATGAGTCAGATGATGAAGATGATGACGATGATGAAGAGCTAAGCAAGTGCTTAGATCTAGATAGAAAAGACCTTGATAAAATATGCTTCGAGAAGATCAAAAAGAAATGTGAAGAATTTGAGCTGATGGAAAGGTGTAAAGAAGAAATTAAGAAAAAAGAGTTAGCTAAAAGCAAGCACAATAAAAATCAGCGGAAAGAGAAGCCGAGAACTAAAAAGGATAACAAAGGCGAAAAAGGGAAAGACAAGTGCGTGGCTGTTGACTTGCAGAAGGAATTCGCAATGGCCGAACTGAAGAATTGGTGCGAGAAGATGGACCGGCAAAGGAGATGTGCTGACGAACTGCTCAAAAGGATGAGAAAGAAGGCGGAAAGGACGAACAACAGGGGCAAAGAATGCCTTAGTTGGCCGGAAGGCCTTGACGACATCGGGAAACGTAGATCCAGTAGAGTAGAGGAAGGCATAAATGGAATATTTCGCACGCCACCATACCCGAGTGGATGTGCTCAGGGCTCTCTTTGTGATCCAGTCTCTTCAGTTGACCCCCAACTGAATAGACGGGATGACAGAGAGCAGTCCTTTGGACATCGACAAGGAAGTACTTTTCAAAACAATCTCAACCCACGGCGATTCCCACTGCTGGAGAGCAACTTTCTGCGCCGGCTGTGGCCCGACCTGAATCCATTGAGCGTCAACAACTCTCTGCGGGTTTACTGGCTGAATCGAAAACCACCTTCATATCAGCCATTCTATAGACGGAACTACTCCACAGACGAGTAAGAAGTCCTGGTAAATTTATAGAAGGATATTCGCAGAAAACCCCTAAGGAAACAGCCAGACATGGTAAAAGCCAAGACATCCGGAAGAGGAGCATTTGTGAGATAAGACCAAATATAATTCATTATCTAAATTAATAGTTTCGGCTCATATTATTTTAATAAAGCAATAAATAGAGGGGAATTTTGATTTCCTTAGACAATTAAATACTAATTAAAGTATAGGTTTTGGGTTGAAGTATAAAAACTGAATTTAAAGACCTATAAGGCACACCCCACTCATCCTTTACAATCGATAAATATCCCATAAAGTTAGTGGTAGGAGGCTAAGTTTCAAATCAAATGCAATATCGCTTTTCTAATATCACTTCATGAATAAATATAATGATAGCACACATATGGCGAATATTTACCCAAGGGTATCTGCCCGGCAGAGTAGCCAAAGCAAACACCATGGACATCTCACAATATTGATTGGTGTGTTGTTTTATTGATGAAATAATGAATTTGCCACCGCACACACACTCGTGTGTGGGGGAATACCCACAGACATCAGATGATATGCTCAATGTCTGTCATTGCCATGGTTATGAATTTTCCGACATGATAACGAAACTTATCATCGGGCATCGGAGCAAACAAGCTTGAGTTGGTGGTGGCGGAGGAGGTGTCCTTGTGCTTGTGCTTGATCAGGGACCTCGGCAGGATGTGGGTGAGAGAGGAGCTTGTTTGGTTTTCATTTCGCATTGATTCCGAGCTAGCCGAGGCCAAAGCAAATTTGCCGACGCCTCCGAGCTGGCCCTGGCCATCATCAACAGCCATCCGTTTAAATTATTAACGTATGAGTAATTTTTATGACATATAAACAAAAGTCTGAGTCGGGGCCACGGCTGACTGGCTCCTGGCTCCTGGCTGTTGTCTCGGCCCCGGATCCTGTTTCTGGCTCTGCCCGCTGCCATGTGTCACGTGTCGCCTCTCGTCTCGTCTCGTTTCGTTTCGGATTTTCCATTTCCCAGACGACGACGACGAGGACGACGAGGAGGAAGTCCCATGTGGCGTATTCGGGGACTTGTTTTTGTGTGCGACAAATGAGTTGTGTGTAATTAAGTTCGGGCTGCTCTGGGATGCCCACAAAACGGGCTGACTCGTTGTCAGTATTGCCGGGGGAATATTCGAGCCGAAGGCGGCACTGATAAGCTGACTCTGGCTTTAATGGCCTCTCTATAGGATATATTCCAACCAACTTTAACTAACTCTTTATTCCTTTGTTGCTTTCTCTTTCTAGGTAAGTACCGGCCATCTAAGAACCAAACTCAATCACTAATCACGGGTAAGAGAACGGGGGGCTGCCGCTGCCCACAACCGCAAAACTTTCGGTCAAAAGGCGGTGCCTTTAATTTGAAAACTTTGGCATATCCAAAAATGAAATCTATATGTATTTGGGGGGCAAAAAGTCCGCACAAAACCATGGTCCAAACAATTCGAACACTGCATTCCACGCAATGGCCGGGCCAAAAATCAAAGCATATTTCCCGGCGTGCCCGACGCAACCACTAAGCTGGCCAGCCAGTCGGGAGAGCCGGACTGCCGGACTGCCGGAGAGCCGGAGAGCTGGCGATCCGTAGACGGCTCCGTCCGGCCAAAACCGAACCGAACCGAACCCAGACCGGCGACCGGCCACATAGTTTAAAAAAACTTTTTTGTTTGAAAGCGTTGAGCGGGCAGCGGCGAGCAACAAAAGCCAAAAAATCCGTTAAAAAAAGGCAGAGTCCACTATTACATTAAAACAGAAAAATAATTGCAAAAATTTCTCACAACTTTTTCAACTTTCTCTGCGTTTTGCTAGCACTTTTTTTTTATGTTTAACCGCGCCTCCTTTTTCTATATTTTTACTCGGTTTTTGTTAAACGCACTTTGAATAGCCGGCAAATTTCTGTTGCCATTTGCCATTGGCCACGCCTCAGCGGCCAAGTTTAAAGCCCGCCGCTGACGAGGCTCATTACAACTAATAATGTTAATAATCATTAAAGACGGGAATTTGAGAATAATACGGGGACCGCTTCCCTCGCTCGCTGGGGGAGTGTCCTCTCCAGATTGGCTCCTTTCCCTCTGTCTTTTTTGGCCGCCGTGTGGCACTCAAATTGCAAAAATTAAAATACTTTCTCAAACTAATTAAAATTGTGTTGCATACTTCGGGGCCGGCCGGCAGCCCGGAACACTCGGCTCGGCCGTCCCTTTTTTTCCTTGGCTCCCTAAGCCTTTCCCTTGCCAAGGGGAAATTAGCCAGCCAGAGCCAGGACTTCGATGTTCGACTCCGGGCATCGATTATTGTGGCTGGTTTAATGCGCCCCATTCCTGGCCGGAAAACTTTAGCCATTTTTCTCTGGTGTTTGTTTCCCTCGGGGAAGATCCTGGCCAGCTCAATGGCAGAGTTTCCAGAGTCCCGTCTCTGACTCTTAAAGGAAAACTCGGTGAATTTAATTCCCCGCGTGAAACCCAATTATCCGTCAACAGACAACGGGCCGGTTCGACTTGAAAGTTAAAGAAATGCCGGCGCTGATTCTCCCTGCGGATTGTCGTCGCCTTTCAAGGATTAGGGGGGATACGTTTCTAGGCCCGCCGGGCTGTCACACTCGCAGCATGCATTAAATTTTATGGACAGCCGGAGAGGGGGAGAGGAGGAGACGAGGCTGTTGCCGCAGCGGACCTGGCAGCAAACATCAAACGCGTTAAGCAACTCGAAAGCTCAGCCGAGTGCATGAAACGCGTCGCTTGCCCCGCTCTAGAACGCCATTCAACACGCCACGACTTTTGCAGCCAAAGCAAATCAAAAGGAAATAATGGCGCACTGGCGCGAGGCGAGGGGTATCGGGGCGATGACAGGCACACTGGGAGAAATGGGTACAAGTAACAGCTGTCAGGGAACTGTCCTGCGGGTTGAAATGCCTTAGAAAGGTGTCTACAGGTAGAAAACCCTTTTAAAGGATATTCAGTCCATCCAATTTCATTAATGAAATTTGTGTATTTATTAGAGAGATTTCTCATCATAATTTTCATAAAAAAGTGTCTATAGGTAGAATACATTTTTAAGGGATATACAGTCCAGGATAAACTAATGAAATTTGTGTATTTATTAGAGGGACTTCATTAATATTTTCATAATTTTAAATAGCTTGAAAGCATTAATTACAAGGTATTTTCTTGACATTTGTATACAAATTAGATAAACATATTTATTATTATTTCGATATTTTAATATTTTATGATACCAAACAAAGTAGGATTCTTTAAGAATTACCTTAAAATGGTGTCTACAGGTAAAATACACTTTTAAGTGATATAAAATTCAGGATAAACAAATGAATTTTTTTTATGTATTACAGAGATTTGAAATTGGTCTTTGGTATAGAAATTTATATAGCTTGAAAGCATTAATTACAAGGTATTCTCTTGACATTTGTATACAAGTTCAATAAACATAGTATTACTTCGATATTTTAATATTTTATGATACCAAACAAAGTAGGATTCTTTAAAAATTGTCTTAAAAAGGTGTCTACAGATAGAATACATTTTTAAGTGATATACAGTCCAGGATAAAAAAATGCATTTATTATATGTATTAGAGAGATTTGAAATTGGCCTTTAGTATAGAAATTTATAGAAATTTATATAGCTTGAAAGCATTATTTAAAAGGTATTCTCTTGACATTTGCATACAAATAAGATAAAACATATTATAATGTCAATATTTTAATATTTTGTAATTCCAAACAAAGTAGGATTTTTTAAGAGTAGCTCATATTTTCCCGCAGTGCCTTTGCTGGCCCCTTCCCGCACAAATGCTCGATGGGTAAATGGCGCGCACGAAGTGCTCACATGCACCTGCCAGAATGCATTCGCAGCGGATCCCCTGGCGACGGGTGGGGGGGTTGAGGGGGGCTGCCTCGGCTGCCGTTTGGTTCCTGCTGCCTGAATGCTGATGCCGATGCTGGCAATTAATTAGGATTATGTGTGTCGTCTGAGCAGCGCCTAAAAGCATGCAACACATGTGAGGCGCTCGTTATGGCGAAGTGTGCTCCCTGCTCCTGGGTCCTAGTCCGTAGTCCGTAGTCCGTAGTCCGGACTTTGCACCCGTAACCGTAATATGGCAGCTTGACTTCCGCTGCGTGACATCCATATGCACAGGCACATCCCCAGCCATAACCAGGGGCTGGCTAAATAGTTTGATTAAGCAAATTTATGGCTGCGCGCTGTGAGGCGCATTTAATGGCAGCTGCGGGAGAAGCAAACAGAGCCCAATCAATCATCGGAATCGCAGCTTGCATATTTTTAATGATGATGACGTCAACTCGACTGCTCATTAAAAGGCTTCCACTTCGCTGGCTCCTTTTCTCGCCCCTCCATAAATATATATAGAAGGCTTGGTGTCTCTGGCCGCTGCTTTTGACCAACCCTAACGACTTTTTAAGTATTTACACACAATTTGGCCTGGGCAACTGGGCAACTTTTATCGCAAAGTCTGGCCCAACATTTCTATATTTCCCCGCTCAGTTTTCTTTGCACTTTACGCTTCATTATCTCGGAGCTTGTCTGTGGCGAAGTGCAAGTGGCAGGACATCAGCTTGAGGTTTTGATTACCCACTCACATGTCCTGCGGCCAGCGCACTGCACTGCACTCATTTCACAGCCCGACAGCGGGAATGATAAGCCTGTCCGGCTGTAGGAATGTCCGCCCAAGATTTCCATGTCTCCTTGGAAATTTTTCGGAGCTCCTTTCTCCGGTGGAGAAGCGCCCCAAGGAGTGTCACCTGCACCTGACTGACACTCCCAGTTCTCCAAATCTCCGAGAAGTTTCTGCATCTGATGCGTCTTGGCCTGCAGACTTTGTGTCAGGTGGAAGTCTGGAGGTGTTGCAGCCTTTTCAAAGCCATTCTTTGGACGAGGGAAGCTCTTAATGTCTTGTTTTGGACTCTCATCGCACTTGAGTTCACTCGGGGAGAGAAAAAGCATGTCTGATTGCTTACTTCGCAGCTTTTACAGCTGCACTTGTCCGCTTTTCCGATCCGGCTGAGCAGGAAAACCCGGGGAAATGGCACGTGCCTGTGTCTATGCAAACAGAGCAGCGCATTTTTGCCGGAATGAAGAACTGGCTTCGGTCAAATCGACAGTTGTCTGGTTTAGGACCCTCTCCCCGCTGGCGACATCAAAGTGAAAGTCACGCATTTACTTCTATTTGCCACTTTGTCTGGCACTTTTTCTCCATCGCTTGCATTCGGCAGGAACTGCAAAGCCGGGAAAGTCTGGCCCGCTCCCCGGCACTCTTTTCCCCTTCGCCGTCTGCCCCGCTGTCTGCCTCATTATGTTTTTCTTTAGCGCCCCCCGAAGTCGTCGTCGTCATCGCCATCGTTTGTCCTGCTCGTCTTGGCAATATTTTTATGTAAACAAGCCAAACACAGAGCAGAACAGACAGCGCCTGGCGAAATTGGCAAATCATCGGCTAGACAACAGCCCAGGACCAGGACCAGACGGCGGCTGCTGATACCCTTAACGAAGCGAGAGTCCTGGCTGCTTCCATTTGGCTTTGTGCAATTATGATTAATCCGACGGGGCCAGGACCCCCCAAAGAGAAGTCAGCAAATATCAATCGGGATTTGAAATCATTGTTAGAAGCTTGAAAGATATGTTACCATGTTTTTCCATTGCATTTTAGGTATTTAAATAGATTTGGAAATCCCAAATCGATCGAAGTTATCCTCACTTTGACCTTGATGAGTATTTGTGGGATAAGGATAACGATGGGGATTTGTTAGGGTTATGCAGCCCTTCCACTTCCGTTCAGCGGGATCTCGTTTTGCATAAAAAGGACATTAAATTTCGTTACTGCCCTGGCAGCCGTAATGTGTGCTCTGTGTATTTCATTCGGAGCTGGCAACGCCTTGGGCAAACACTCGATCGCAGGACTCAGGCTCCGGGAGTCCTGGCTGGCATTCAGGCATTTGCACTGGTGCCTCGGCTTTTGCCTCTCCGTTTGTTTATTTACGCACATGCGAAGGAGGGACCCATTTCGTATTCATAGAAAAATCGCAAACACATGTGCTTGGCTGAAGGTCCTTGCAGCAGGCTAAAGGGGGAGAGAGACAGATATAGGCAAGCATATAGAGGTAGAGGGAGCTTGGGCCGGGAGTAAATCAGCAGCTAAGTAAGTAAGATGCTTCATAAATTGCTTCAAGTGGCGCAGCTGGCTGCTGGCAGCTTTCGAGGCATAATGTCCCGAACCAAGGACTCAGGGCTCAGAACTCAGAAGGCAGCCACCTCTAAGCCATCGTGTAGGAAAATTCCCAGCTCGGGCCCATCTCCGGCTGCCGGCTTCCGCTTTAAGGCATATCATCGTGCATAAATCTAAATCAGAGCCCAAATACGAGAAATACAAATGAAAATCAGACGCATCATGATGAATCCTTCCTGCTCTCCTCGGCTCATGTGTGTGAGTGTGTGTGTGTGCGTGTGGCTAAATCCAGGAAAGCGTAAAATTTACGCAGCAGACGCAAAGGGCCCGCAAAATATTTGAACTAAAATGTTTTTGATTTTCCATGCCTCGCCGGAAATATTTCGACAATATTTTGCCCCCGAAGCCGCACCCTCCTCGGCCCTTTTCGGCATAACTCAAACAATCGCGACAGATTTCCAGAAAGGATGCCAGCCTTGGAGCTCAACATTTGCCTTATTTATGTGCGAGTGGGTATAAATACACATTTTGCAGACAGTTAATAAGCGGAACGTGTTGATAATTTTTGCCCGGGTCCTCGTTTCTGGGCTCCTTGTCCGGGCCTAATTGCTTGTAACATTTAATGGAAAATTAATAAGTTGAGAAATGTGCAAAGGAAGTTCGAACAATTTCATTTGAGGTCATCCCCCAAAATGGGTCACTGATTTTCGGTCTGCCAAAAAACCCCTTTCATTGAATTAAGCCCTGCTTGTTGGGCCGAGCACTTTAAGGGCTTCTAAATGACTCGTGAAATGCTCCTTGATTTGGTTATTAAGCGGAGAACATTTATTTGCGTTAGCCTGCGGTGGCTTTCCGCTTGAACGCCAAAAAGTATGCAAAGCCAAATATTGATGAGCACAGCCGCAAACCTAATAACAAACGCAAGCCACTCTGCAGCCTCTGGGTAATTACCATCCAGAGAGAGGGGCCAGGATTTTCCAGGACTCGGAGTCGGACTCGGAACAGTGCATCGATCAACACTTGGCTGCAGTCTGTTATTACATAATTGCGCCTAATGACATGCAACGAAATTACCTAAAATTCAATTTCCGCACTGGTAACCCTGGCCACAGGACACGCACACTCACACACACACATGAGAGTCGAAATGGGATAATTATGCACCCGACAGTCCGACTGTCAGTCACTGGGCCTGCTCACTTGGCCACCTAATGGCTATTTAATTTGCAAGGCATCCTGGAGTCGTTTCAATGGCCATTGCACTGCCGGCCCAAAATTATGGCATTAAAATTGAATGATTAACCCTGGCCAAAGTTCACTTCCGGCCCCACACGATGCACCTGTTTTGCCGGCCAATTAATCACCTGGCATGCAAGCGTAATTAGAGCCTCATTTGATTTATGCTATTTTGCGGCTATTATTCAGAGCCGAGTCCGAGGCGGCTGCCAAAAAAGCGATGCCACAAATTGAAAACTGTGTCAGAAGAACGGACTGGGCGAAGAAAAACAGAACTTTTCCGGCGCCAGACATTCAACCACTTCTGTGATTCTCCTCGCTCTGCTTTTGTGTTTTGTGCACATGATTTATTATTTTACAGAACGAAGAAAGAACCCCGAAAAAAACTCGCCATTTTCCGCCTGCTCATTTCTAATGTGCAAAATGACCCAGTGACAAATTGTGGAGCCAAGTTTTTACCAGCCAAAAACTGTGTCACTCTGTCCGAAGGAGAAAGGATGTTTTAGGTGGCAGGAAAGGACAGCCCTTCCCGGGAAACTCCCACTCGCGGTTTCCTTGTGGCCTGCTTAACTGGACACTTGTCGACCGGAATTTATGTGGAGTTCCCAGTGAGATTTATGTCGGCAAGGGGCTGGGTCTGGGGCGTGGCTCGGCCGAGTATCGATAAATTATTGACACAATTTGCCCAAGACGCCGACTTGGACCATAAATTAAATATGCGTTCAACCCACTCCCTGTCCTAATGAACACCACTCTATATAGCTCCTCCGATTCATAATGAACTGGCGAGTTTTCATATTTTTTGACGGTTTTCATAAATCATTTTGACATGCCTCGTTAAAAATCAATTTCCAGGCCGAAATCAAAAATTCATCTGTACGTTTCGCAATTTTTCCCCGAACTTTTCATCGCGTAATTTGAATGCAAATACGTTTGACGTCATTATTGAGAGCTCTGGCAGCCATTTAATCAAGCTCTCCGCAGCCCAGCAGAAATATATGCAGATCCACTCTCCCCCCTTTCCCCACTTTTCCCGCTTTTCCACGCTTTCCTTTGCCGCAGTAATTTCTTTTGGCTTTTGAGCGCGGAATGCAAATGCCAAACAAAAGTAGTTTAGAAATTTTGCGGCTCGTCCGAGGGATGTTTTTCCCCCAAACTGGGGGGGAATGGATGGAACCAGGGAGCCAGGGAGCCAGGGAGCCAGGGAGCCGGGAGCCAGCATCCGGAATCCAGGTTCCATCGACATGACATTAAAATTCAATATGTTAATGAGCGATGGTCGCCAGGTGTTGGGTGGTTCCGCTCCCGCAGGACCTAGCCGGCGCAAGGTCAGACAAAAAGTTCGCTAAGCTGTCGGGGGATATTTAAATTTGTTGCTGGCTCTTCGATTGCTTGAATAATAAGATAACGATTCTGACTTCCAACTTCCAACTGGGACTCGGTCCATGTAAATGCCGGAGCACTCGGTTGCCCCCCTCGGAATACACGATTTTTTCGCATGCAAATGTGGTAATTAAATTTATTCCACAATTATGCGAACTCTATTGGCTTACTTCGCATTTTGTTCTATATCAATTTACCTACTTTTTCAACTGTAAATCAACGCGTGACTGCTAATTACCATTTCCAGTTAATTGGCATCTAATATGCTTAACTAACAAGCAGCAAAAATTATAGCGAGTCCAGGCCAAAGTCAATCAAAAAAGCATAATCACATTCTGGAACTATAATAACTCCATTATAGACAAGTTTGTGACAAAAAATTAATGAAAACGTTGAATTTATTTTCCAGATATTTCACAAAAAATACTTATCTTTTGAGAAAAACAATTAATTAAGCCATAAAGGCTCACCCACGCATTTGAAATTATAAAACGAAGTAGAGGCAAAAACTACTAGCCATAAACAGTTTAACAAGCTCATCTCCATGCTCTGCTATCTGCTATCTGCTCTTATTACCATAAAACAAATAGTTCAGCAATAGCTGAAAAAAGAAATCAAATAAATCGAAGGAAAACATTTGTCAGAACGCAAAAAGTGCCACTAAATAAAATAAAGCGAACAACAAAAGTGGGAATCGAACCGAATCGGGACGACTGTAAAAAGTGCAATCGCTTTGAAATGCCTTTTCCAACTCGGAAAACTGGCTAGCTCGGCGGGCGGGCGGGGGTTGGGCGGAAATGGCCTTTGGCGGAAATCCGTTTAATTTGCAAAATGCCAACAATGCCGGCGCAATAAATGTGACAAAAGCAGAGTCAAAGCGGCAAAGACCCGCAAAAAACGGCGGAATCAGCATAGGGCGATGGCATGCCTCGAATTAAAGCATTCCAGCGTATTTAGGTTGCATATATAAATCATGAAATTGCCATTTTTTACCCAGCTGTTTGCCATGTCAACAGGCAATGGCCAATAAAGTATTATTAACGCGGAAGAACCTAATATTTTTGCAATTTTCAAGCGAGTAAGACTCTTCTATTCAAATTATTCCAGTAAAGTATTATTTTTTTGATGACTGTATAAATATAAATATGCTAATTTTATCAAGCAAGCAAGTGAAGAGTTCAATATTATTAATGCTTTATATATCCTAAACCAAAAGATAATATAAATTAGAAAGCAAGCCCTCTTTAAACGAGCCTCCCTAAGAACTATTGCCAATGCCAATGACTCCTTATAGGCCAGGAAATTAAGCCTTCATGTTGAAAACTCAATCCTTTGATTGTAAGACTTTTGTTTAATTGTCAACTTTGGAGAGTGGGATCGATGGCGAAGTCATTGAACGCTGTCCGAGCATTATTCATCTATAAATAAAAAATCGGCGCAATGCCTCTGGTTTTTGCAAGCTGTCGGGGGTTTTTAATGGCGGCCACTACAATAGCAGCCAGGGCAGAGGGGAGGCGGCACTGGCCACGCCCTCGACACTGAGAGAAACCAGGCAGGAGTGCCTGGAGAAGGGACTGCGGATGGGCAGACAGGCAGCCAGAGACTGTTGTTTGCCCGCCCAGCGTTCGATCTTGTTTAATTTGAATGCCCACACAGACGGACAATGCACATGGAAAATAACTCCAGTATTTTCCTTACTTTTCCCCCTTTTCCCGGCTTTTCCTTACTTTTTTCCCGCGGTTGCGCCAGTCGCGTTGGGCGACATTTTCATGTTGTGTCTGCCGTGTTGTTATTCCGGTGATTGTTCGCCGCTGCGTGTAGTTCCTTTTATTGTTATATAAATAAGCTATAAATTTCGTCCGGGGAAACCAGTGCTGGCACCCACACTCTGGCCCAGACAGGGGATATTTATAGAAAATTTTAATATTTTTTATGTCTGCATTGTCAGGCACCCCGACAGTGCCAGACTTGGTTCAATGCGAATTGAATGGAATCGAGGGACAGATTTAAAGTTTCAATACTTTAACCGGACTTTAAGCCTTTGTGCTTCTAATTTGATCATTTCCGGCCAGACGGGCATAAATCAAGGCGGGATAAGCCGGGCCCTGAATCCTGGCAACAACAAGAGTAAACCCAACCTGTGGCCGCTGGTCGTTAAGTCCGGAAAATCCTCATATTAAATGCTCGGGCTGCTTGTGCAACTCAATTTTATGCTGAATGGCGACCGCCCCTGCCCCGGAACTAATCCTTTGTACGTATCTCCTGCAAAGGACACACCATCCCTCACCTGACCATCCCCCGTGCATTACGTAAGCAACACGTGGCCAAATTCCCCCCTCGGAGCTGCGCTAATGAAGGTAATTTCGCACATTTCGCTTTTCCGCTTTCCCCCTTTCAACTTTTCAATGTCACTGGATGACAGCAATTTGCATGGCCAGGCCAGGCAGCTTGAGTTCATTTGTTGGCTTTGACAGATTTCTAATTGCATCGTGGAAAACTCCCAAAAATAAATAAAGCTCTGCCACACACGTGGCTCAGTCCAGGAGCTAAAGCTTACCATCGATACCATATAAGCCGGCTTTCGCAAATGCAGATATATACGTTACAATAAATCCTCATTATGCACTGTGCAAACTAATTAAATTCCGTTCCTGGTTATTAATTCAATTTTTACTGCTGTGTTTATTCCCTTACTTTCCTTTTATTTAATTGTGGTCATGTATTTTTAACAAGCCAGTAATTTTTGGCGCATTACTTAATGTAAATCAACCCAGAGGTATTATAAATAAGCCCCTCTCCGCAGTTGAAAGTCAAAGGTAAATCCCATTATTAAAATCCGGTTCTGTCAGTGATAGTTTCGATGGCATTTAAATTGTGTGATTTTCCAGGACAAAACATAGCAGATGTATAAATTTTATAAATAAATGGGGAAGGCGAATTGACTCGAAAATACTATAAAAATAAATCAAATATATTCTATTTCCCAAACTAAAATCAGCATAGATAAAACTTTAATAGAGGTATCTCCCAGTCGAAACACTACCTTTTAGCTGCCTTACTTTTTTTATTGTTTAGCAATATGCAAATATATTTATTCTCCTTTTTTTTAAGTTGCTTTCGTTCATGTTAATTTGCTGCTATTGTTTATGTCTGTGTGCGGAATATTTCTGCCGGCAAATTGAAAAATATGGCAGAGCCTTTTTTATGCATATTGCCGATTTTTTCATCCCCTTATTTTCCCCACCTGCCGCCGAACAACCGCAGCTTTATTGCATAAATGTGGCGATTTAATTAATATGCTTAATGAGTTGCAATTAAACACACATAAAAAGCAGAGAAGAAAACACTGGCGTTGGCTGGGAAATGGGAATGGAGTCGAGGCAATGCAAACAAAGAAAATTAGCAAAAATTTGTAGCAAATTAAGAGAGTAAACAAACAATGGGGAAAAACATGAATTGAATCAGATCAAAGAGGGGCAAACACGAATGTTAATTAAATCAAAGTGAATTTAAATAGCCAGGGGCCGAATAAATATATTAAATGCAAATAACAAATTATTATTAAGCGGCCAGTCAGGGATTCGTGGCTCTTAACTTGAGAGGCGAGTGTCCAGAGATGAGAGCCAATTCCGTGGCCGTGGGCTGGCCAACATCTGGCGGTGTATATCACCGATTCCGATTCAATTTGATTTCCATACCGCCGAGTCTATCTGCCTGTTGTGGCAGGCTTGTTTTTCCCGGATTTTTGGCCGATTTCCTGGGCTGCGTAAGTCGTTCGAAGAGCCTCCGCCAGCCAACTTTGCATTTGGCAATCAAAAAAATTGATTAGAACCGAAATGGCAATCGCTGGCGGCTCAGTCCGAGGCTGGCCAGGATTTCCTACGCACACACACTCAATCGCACAATCGCACCGGATCCTGGAGCCTGGACCCTGGACCCTGTACCCTGGACACGGGTGCAGCCAATTGGCAAAATGGTAGTCCTACACCCAATCCCACTTCCTGGCAAGAAAAAATTGCTGCCAAAATAAACTGGAGCTCGCAAAACCAAAAATCTGAGCCCCTAACCAAAGCCAAAAGCAAAACTATGCAACTCAGTTGGCTGGGCCGCATCGAAACTATTTTTGGGTTTATTTTCTGGCCTGGTCCCGGGCACATCATCAATATGAAACAGGGGACATGCATAATCGGGCGGATGGCCACCACTGGGCTGCATTTATGCGCTGCGTTGCCCTGGTAGGAAATCCCGTCCAGACAGGAATTTCCAAATGCCATGACTGGCTTTGGGGGACCGGGATGTGGTGCATTCTCCTCTCTCTCGTTGTTTTCGTTGGCGGCTGGCAAAGATAATACAAGCAAATAAAACCGCCCCCGTCTGTCAGACAAAGCCATTCCAGATCGGGTAGGGAACCAGATCGAGTAGGGACCGTAAAAATCAGATTAGGGCCCTGCTGCCATATCCTTGCAAATCAAATTAAATCAAGGCGATATCCTTGAGATGAGCCCCCACTTCACTGGGCAAACGAGCGGCATTTGTTCTCATAAAGTCGCATCTTCGGGCTCATTAAATCCACTCGCCAGGGCCAGGACCAAGCCGAAAGGACTCCCCTGCCCCGCCGGTGTACGTGACTATTAATTAGAGCAGTAAATATTATGTCTGTTGATGTGAGATTACATGGGCACGAGGATGAGTCGCTGGATGTCGCGCCCAGCCATGTCCGGCTGCCAGGCGGGGTATTATGATAATTCGCTGAGGACAGGCGATGTCCAAACCGTATTTGACTTGCGTCGAAGCAAACAGGGCGTGTGTGTACCTAATGTCCTGCGAGTACATATATGACTTCGATTATGGATTGTGGTGTTACGAATAGTCCTTGAAACTAGCCCCCGAAATGGGGAACTCTTATATATTAAAGAACCCTTTTATTGATCAATTTTGTGCTTGAAAAATAGTTATATATCAAAACGGAAGCCACAGTTGTCCCTGGACAAAATGTCTGAAGACTCCACCCTCTGCCATCATCTTAAGAGAAATACCCTTAATATTTAATAAGACTCCCCATAGTTGCCAGCAGTTTTTAGACAACTGTTGTCTTTTGTCTGGAGTTTTGTTCTGATTGCATTAATTAAATGCTCTGCACACAGCGCAAAGAGTTCCCCGTCTTTGCCGTCACAGATTTGTGAGAGTTTTCAAAAAGTTAGCTACAACTTAACATGCCAAGATTTGACTACCGGAAACTTTTGTCCTGCCACACACGCCGGCAGGACGAGGATGAGGACGAGGATGTAAAAGAAGTTGTAATCTTCCAACTTCCAGCTAATGCCAAGCCCGTTTTTAATGTGTACTGCGCGTAGGCTGAGTTTCAGTTAATTATAAATACATTTATGCCTCGCCTGGGGGCCACATTACAGGCGGGGGGATGTCCTGTGGGGGTGAGTCTCCGATATCGATCGGAGGGATGAAACTTCAGCCAGCTAATGCTGACAAACTGCAGCTTTGGCACAAAATTGTTGCAGAAATTTATTATTGGCTTAACGAAGAGACGGCCAGGGGGGAGGAGAGCTGAGTGCACTTTTGTGCTGAAAAGCGTGAGTTATGCGCCCACTTCAGCCATTCCAGGGAACTCCTTCCCTTCTCCCCAGTCGGGGAGTCGGGGCTGAAAGGACGTCCGTCGCTGGGGCAGGTGGACGGGACTGCACTCGCCTTCCATCTACGTGTCTCGGAGCTCTCCATGGGCGAGTCTGCTGCCATTAGGCTACGGCAAAGAAAGGATAAGCTTATATCCCAGGACGAACAAGGACGTGGGATACCCCAAAAAGATGCTTTACGACATAAAGCCATGGAGTTATCCTTCGCTGGCAGCTCCAATGACAACTGATGGAGTCTAGGATAAAAATTGTGAGGAAGTCGATACCTCTGGCTTATAGATAATTATTAAGCCAGCGACTGACCTGGTTATAGAGGCAGACAATCAAAAATATACGTGACAATTGAATTGAATGATAGAAAATTGAAAAGACTAAGATCATAGTGTCATCCAAGGATATTTCAAACTATTAAAGGGGGTTCGGTATTCTATAAACCATGGAAAAAGCAAGGATAGTTCGAACTACGAGTGACCTTATTACATATTAATTCAGGTCCGATTATTATGGCTCTCAGATTTAAATGAAAACGACAAGAAACAATTAATTGCCAGAAAAATTGTGATGAAGTCGATACCTCTGGCTTATAAATATTTATTAAGTCACCAACACCACCTGGTTTTAGGGGAAGACAATCAAAAATATACGAATCAATTGATTTAAATGAGGGAAAATTGAAAAGGCTAAGATCATAGTGTCATCCTTGTATATTTCAAACTATAAAAGGTGGTTCTATATTATATAATCCCAGGAAAAAGCAAGGATAGTTCGAACTACGAGTGACCTTATTACATATTAATTATGGCTCTCAGATTTAAATGAAAACGACAAGAAACAATTAATGGCCGGCAAATGTGGCAGGAGATCCCGCAAAATGCGACAAGGCAACAGTGGCAATTAGCAAATTTCAGCACGGCACACACGCTGGCGAATGTTAATAAAAGTGGTGTCATTGTTGTTGCAGCCATTGTTGGTGGCCAGCTGGCTGCTGACGCCACTTTGGCCGGCGACTTGTCCAATTACTGCGACAACGGAGGGGATGTCCTGGGGCATCCGGCGTTCCGGGGGGATCCGGGGCTCGGGGGAAGTGTGGCATTCAAATGGCATGCCGCAGGACACTCACACATGCAGGTTGTCCTGCCAGCGGAAGAGCCAACTGAAAGTTTTTTCATATCCTGTGAAAATTATTATGCGCTTTTGTGAAACAGTCGAAGCCAGCGGGCAGGAGCAAATGTTTGTACTGCTGCTGCTGCTCCTGCTGCTGCATTTTCCACCAGGAGACTGGGACCGCACACACATTGAGGATTCGACAGTTGGCATCCTTGACTCCGACTGGACAAAACTTTTGTCAAATTAGTTTTTTCCTTCTCGTCCTGTATCCGCCCTCCCCCCGCTGACATTTTTCTGCGGCTGCAACAGCTTGCGGACACCGATGTCAGCGTTAGTTTTAATCATTATCCGTCTCCAGGCAGGGGTCCTTCCATTTGCTTTGCCAAATGAAATACAACGGGGGGCAAAAAATAAAAAATGTCTGCTCATTTCGTGGCAACTAATTAAAATGCTGCTTATGGAGCCCAGCCAGTATGTGCATGGAGCTAATGTAGCCGGAACATAAAAACAAACTCTGTTTAATTTATAATCTACCAAGTGGCTGTTATTATCCTTTTTTGTGTACATTCAAAGGATCACTTAACCCAATTATTTTTAAACATATTCATAGGCTAACAAAGAGTAATAATAATATAATTAGCGGTCTTAAATGTAGATTACATTTTAACTCGCTTAAGCCAATCTGGTTATAGAAACATTAATTATGAAGTGCAATAACATAATAATAATAATATTAAATTTAATGCCTAATTGCACTATTCTAATTAACTCCTTCTCTTTGTCGTTTCAGGTAAGTTAAAGCCACTGCCTCTGTAAGTAAGTTTAAGTCCTTTAAGCCTGGCCGAGTGACTTCCCTTGAAGCTGGGGGAAAGGACCAAAGGCAAGGAACTTTATCATTTTTCAAAATGCATTTAATTTCATTCCATTTTGTCGCATTTCACTTTTGGGCGCCGTGTCTCTCTGTCTCTCTTTGACAAATCAGACGGAGGCAAAGTTATAAAACTTCATTTGTAAAAGTGCTACGTCATGCCGGGTCTGTCTGGCGGGGGATGCGAAAATGGGGCGCCGGAAGTGGGGACTGGGTACGCTGGGAGGGCGTGGCCGGGTCGTGTGAAGGGTGAAGGGCACGAGTTAGACAAGTCATCAAATAAATCCCTTTTAGGTATAAAGTTCTTTGCTTTGCCTCCCAGCTTCCCAGCTTCCCTGCTCCCCTTCTGGCCTTCCTCCTTTCTCTGGCAAATTTTTTCATGCTTCAACTGTTTGAGCGGAGAATTTAGCAAGTTTTTTGCTTTGTTTGTCAAGCGCCAAGGACACCGACGGAGACTCTGGCGAAAATGCATGGAAGAGGTCGCTTTTCCGGGTCCTCCATTGATTAGTTGGGAAAAGGGGACGGAGTGCAGTGGAAATTGTTGGATAATCATATCATGTTATCCCTCTTTGCCTATTTGAGCTTGTCATCAATCAGGGCATTACGGCCAATTGGGCAAACATTGTGAATTTGTCATAGTTAAAAACCGTTTACGGCTCCGCCATTTAACTGCCTCGCTGCTCAGATATTCACGTTCGATTCTCCCTACTAACGGGGCTATCTCTGGCTCGGCTTTCCTGCCAATTTCCATTTGAGCGGATATTTGTCGAACAAACTCGATTGATTTCCCCAGCTCGAGGTAGTCGCTAGCTGGCTGGCTTTCCCTTCACGGCTCATAAGCCACAAAATGCATTTCTAGCAATTTCCTTGTTTGGCCCATTTTTACGGCGCATGTTGCATACTTTACGGCGCCACTGTGAGTGTGTGCCCGCTCCCCGCTCCCCTCCTCCTCATCTGCTTAGTTTCTCATCCAGACTCAGCCTTGACTCGAGATTTCCAGGAAATCATTGCAGCCAGGAGCGGATATATCCCTCCCCCGATGTGGGGCTCTCCCCTCGCCAGCTGTCCTCGCCACTTCAGCCGGCGCTTAAGTTGCACAAAATGTAATACATTTGATTGCACTCATGCTCAAGTTCTGTGGCCAAAGTGGCAGCTACTCCAAGGGAGGAAAAAATACGGAGCCTTGCCCCGCCAGGACTCTGTGCTGGGCTCCTTCGTCCTGGCCGTAAGTGAATACGGACGTATGTCTGGGCTGCGCCTGGGTGTGCGAGCCTGAAAATGCTACAAATTGATAGATCCGCTGGTACATTGGCAAGAACAGCCAACTATCTGTTTATTAGGCCAAACACGAGGCAGGAGTGTGTCCATAAAACTAGGGAAATCCTTCGATTTTCAAGGGATTTAAGTCTGCAAATTTATAGAAGTTATAGAGAAGCTTAAGCTCATTCAAGCAGGTGATATAATCAAGAATCCTATTGAAAATTATCTCCTTTAATATGAGTTCTTTAAGGGGTAACTTCCATTAGGGTTCCATCCCCCTAATGTTCCATTAAAGACCTCTTCCGCTGCGAGTGCCCTTCGACATCATTCACAATTAAATCAGATTAGCCAGCTAGCGGGTCCATCAGGTTCAATCAAAACTGACATGCCGAGTGGCCCAGAGACAATGCCGGAGTGCCGGCCTAAATGGCTGAAATGACTGCCTGTCGCCTTTTTGCCCTCACTGCTCGGTGTGTGTGTGCCACGGGTACCGCCACTCCAGGATCCTGGCTAATAGCCTCTAACTGATGGCGGGCAGTTCCATCATTAGGCTGGGAAAACCGGGAAGTTGGGGAGTTGGGCGTGGGGAGTTGGGAAAACTTTCGTCGCAAACAGGCCCACTCACATCCACATCCACATCCATATCGGTTCGACATGCTAATAGCTTTGAACTTTTCGCAAATTGCAGGCACTGCGCCCTTTTTGCAGCACGAATGTGAACTGCAACTGCAACTGCAACTGCGTTTGCCGTTGCCATTGCGTTGGACTGTTAATTACCGTTATTGAACTTGTTTGATTGGCACAAGTTGAAAAGTTGGACGAGCCAAGGCAATCGCTGACCGCCGAGCAGCCAGCTTAACCCCTCAACCCCCCAGACTCCCTGTTGAATCGAGTTTCCCAGCAAATGAATGTTTGCAGGGGTGCAGCCCCAACAGCCAAGCGGCCATGTAAATACCAGGCCTGGAGCTCATGTGGCACTGGGAATACTTATACCTTTTATTGACCCTTTCATTACTTCAATCATAAATCAAAACAGTAAAGGACACTGGCTTATGCCTGAATTCAGGCTCCAAGAGACCTGGCTTCATGTCCTGCCTGCTTTTGGGAATCCTCTTCCGGCACTGGGACAACACATGCATTCAGAGGCTCTATTCAACGGCTGGCAATTGGCAGACGATGGCCAACACAAAGGCGGACCGGGCCAAAACAAGATGGCGGACTATGTCCCTGTCATCGCCGAGCCTTTCCCACTGTCAGCTCCACGAGGACGAGGACATGTGTGACTCCTGTGCGACTCCCGTTGTTTTCGTTGATTTTTCCACTTGGCTTCGCTGCCATATTGTTAACGCGCTCTGTGCGCAGCTTCCTTGGATGCTAAAGTTGACTCTTTACTGATTTGAACTGAAAAGTTTCGCCATAGTTTAGTTCTGCAGTGGCTGCTGCTCCTTTTCACAGCAACCGAGGGATTTATGGGGGCTCAAAGTGCTCCTCGCTGCTCAACTCTCAGCTATCAGCTCTCGGCTCTCAACTCTCGGCTTTCGCTTGGGTGTGAAGTAAAAAACTTTGTCCTGGCATGAGTACAAGGATATTATATATATATATATATAGGTACATGTGTAGGTGTTCGGGCACTTGGGCATAAACTTGTTCCAGTCAGTGTGTAATCTGTTTTAAGCGTAATGCCAGCAGATGATATCGATTCAATTTTCAGGTCTTCCCTGCCCAGATCAGAGCACTGAGCTCGAGAGGTCAATTCATTAATATTAGTTGGCTTTTCCGTAAGCTTGTTTACCAAAATGTTGGGGAGATGTGAAGAGGGCGAGGGCGAGGGCGGGGGCACTTTAAGCCCAGAAAATAAAGTCAGAGGGTGGCGGCGGGGATTTATATCAAGATGGGATGCAAAATAAAGCATTCAGCTGCCAACTGGGTCTAAATTATGTCCGATTCGCTGGCGTTGCTAAATTGCTAAAGGGACTCCGCTGGCTTTGTCGATGGCAATTGCAATTGAATCCAGCTCTGTGGCCAGAAGCGGCGACAGATCCTGCGTGGTCTCCAGTCCCCGGTTCGGGAAATGTAAATTCCGGATATTTATGGCCCAAGCGTTTTGTGAATTTATTGTTCTTGCATTAGTTCAACTGCCACTTTTCGAACGATAAATAAGGGGGAGACTCGCTGACACAACTTAAAGGATATCCCTAATTGCGGCGCTCCAATCTCGTACTACTCCTACTGATGTAATCCAAACTGTTATCGCCCAAGTCAACCTTGTGTCAAGCTGGTGGGGATGTGTGTAAGTTTTATATCATTCGGTCTGCTGCTAGCCCGAATTCAATTTCTCTCTTTACATTTTTTCCCTGCCTCTACTTTGCTTCAATTTATAAAATTGAATATTGGCAACCAAACTCGATTTGCCCACACACGGCCACGCCCACCATGGGACGATAAGGGAATATAGCGACCTACCGTTGTCTTCTGCGAGTTGCGTAAGTTGGCAAATTATCCAAAGGAGAACTTGGTACCCACAGCTACTTATCAGGAAATGGCTGACAGTGGGCTGAAAGCTTACCTCAGAATAGAGCTAGAAGTAAAGGTTAAGTAAAGCACCTTTCAATATCATTTTGTACAGAAAAGTAAGCCTATTTTGGTTTACTTTCAGTCCTAAAGGTTAATATACTTATAGGTTCTAGGTATAGGTTATAGGTTCAAGGTATAGGTTATAGGTATAAGTATATACGTATAGGTTATAAGTAAAGGTTATATGTATATGTAATAGGAATAGGTTATAGGTACAGGTTTTGGTAAAGTTATAGGTATGGGCTATAGGTGAAGGTTAGAGATACAGGTTATAGGTATATGTTATAGGAATATGTTATAGGTACAGGTCTTGGTAAAGGTTAAAGGTATAGGTTATAGGTATAGGTTAAAGATATAGGTTATAGGTATAGGTTATAGGTTACAGGTTATAGGTATAGGTTATAGGCACAGGTTATAGGTATAGGTTATAGGTACAGGTTATAGGTATAGGTTATAGGTATAGGTTATAGGTATAGGTTATAGGTATAGGTTATAGGTATAGGTTATAAGTACAGGTTTTGGTTAAGTTATAGGTAATGGTTATAGATACAGGTTATAGGTATATGTTAAAGAAATATGTTATAGGTACAGGTTTTGGTAAAGGTTATAGGTATAGTTATAGGAATAAGCTATAGGTTATAGGCATAGGTTGTAGGTATGGGTTACAGGTAAAGGCACAGGTATGGGTTATAGGTTTCTAATAACATTGACTGCCTCTAGCTTCTATATTTTTGAAGTCCTTTCCCTCTACTTCGATCCACTGTCAAGTCGCTTAGTGCATTTCCTTTTGGCAGCCTTTATCGCCTGCCAATTGCTTCATATCCTGCCTCTTAAGCCCCCACACACACTCACAGACTCCCATGCTCACTGGCCCAGAGCCTTGGCACGCATTTTATTTAAATACAAGTATGTGTGTGTGTGGAAAAATTGCCATTTTGCCAGTGATTTTTATTGCGCTCACCGCTCTCCTCAGTCCTCAGTCCCCAGCCTTTATTGCCACCCCATTTCAGTTGCCTCATCACTCTGAACGTCGTTGACAGTTTTACGTTTTGTGGGACGCACAGTGACTTACATAAGTACAGCCACACACACACTACACACACACAGAACTGCTCCTTTGTGTGTCATTTGGCTTTTGTCTCACGCGTGCCAAGTCGCCTCCCTTTGCCTCATTTTCCGAATTGTTTGTGCTCTTAATTTTCTTGCCAAGTTTGCAGTTTTCGCAACGTTTTTATATGATTTTTATACATACGTGATATATTTTTCTGATGCGCCCGTTCACTTTTTATTATCGAAGGACCGCCCCATGTGTGCCGCCCTGGTGTGTGTGTGTGCCATTGTCCTTCGCCCTTTGTTCTGGCTTATTCAATTTCATTTATTGATTTTCCCGCTTATCTCTATCTGTATGTGAGCGACTGGCCCTGCTTCGGCTTCATAAACGCAAACTGCTTCGGTCGCAGGGCGATGTGGTGGTCCAGCTTCTTCCAGAACTCCTTCAGGATGCCGCAGTCCGAGTGCCGTTCGTGCTGCGGCAGGGCGAGCAGGTGCACCTGCAGGTTGCGCAGCTCCTTGCTCGGCGCCGAGTCCTTGAAGTGCAGGTGGAAGGCGCACACCTCATGGAAGATGTGGGCAGGATCGCCGCCATGGGGCCAGCCCTTGAACTGCCATTGGGGTCCCATGGCGAACACGGCAGCCACCCGCTCCCACTCCTCGGCCTTCAGTCGCTTCACGTTGTCGATCACCCGATAGCGCACCAGTTCGCCCTGGAAATATACCCAGTTAGCTATGTATAAATATATACATTAAGGTTACCTGAACGCGGCGTTCAATGACCACCTCTTCGGTGGGCTGGGCTCCTAATTTACGGGCCTGCTCCACTGGAACGTAGCGCAGCTCCTGCAGCAGGTGCTTGGCGTTGTGCAGGGTGACCAGGCTGGTCAGGGCCGCCGGCACCACGATGATGGGCTTCATCGAACGGCGTCTGTCCTTCTGGGCAGTGCTGTGCCGGTGGCTTAGCTTGCCGCTCCCCTTGCTGGTCTTCTTGCCGATCTCCTGGTCAACTTCTTGGCCAGCCTCCTTGCCAGCAAACTCGCCGCTCTTCTTGAAGAGATCCTTGCCTATATCCTTGCCTATCTCCTTGCTCATCTGCTTGCCGATCTCCTTGCAGATCTGCTTGCCTGCTTCTTTGCCAGCTTCCTGGCCAGCATCCTTGCCAGCTTCCTTGCCTGCATTCTTGCCAGCTTCCTTGCCAACATCTTTGCTCTTATTTAGATTACTGCCCAGCGGATTGATGCCAAAGGGCTCCTGGCCCTTGAGGAACTTCTCCTGGCCATAGCGATTGTACCTAGACGTGGACTCCTTGGCCAGGGGACTTTGGTGCGACGGCACTCCTAATTCTTTCGGCTCTGGGCGTTCGGTAGCTCCGGCATCTGCCTTGGGCAGCAGGCGACGCTTGTTGATGTCGTAGACGAGGGCCAGGGTGCGTAGGACGCCCGGCAGCTCCTTCTCGCCGAGCAGCTGCTCCTCGTAGGTGCGGTGCTGCCGCTCCCGTTCCATTGCCCGCTTGCAGAGGTTTACCTGGCGCTCGTCCGCCTGGCGCTGCTGTTCACGCTGTTCCCGCTGCTGCCGCTTGGAGTTCGCCTTGGCGTCCTTGTCGTGGCGCTTCATGGCCAGACGCTTGGCCTTGATGGCTGCAATGGCCTCCACGGACATTGTCTGGGAAAGGGACTCCATTTTGAAGGAGTTATTCTGAAAACTGCTGCTCTTTTTAGCTCCGAAACTGACAGCGTTTAAGCTTTACCTAAAAGCCTACTCAAAATAGTAAGGGAAATAGTACAACCCTTCATTGGAGTTGAGTTTCAACAATAATTATCTTTAAGAATATTGAGTTCTTTCATTGATACTCCACTTAATAACCCTTTGACAGTTGTTTTCGCTTCCTGGCTTGCCCAGAAACTCACTGCTCTAATGAAACCATTCTGGCATCGATGACTGCGGCATAATTCATAGAGAATCGCAGATGAGTTGCTGTTTTCACTCGGGAACTCTCTCTTTCTCGGCTTGCTTTCTCCATTGAATGCTGGATTTTTTCCGGGCTCACCTCCTTTGTTGGCACATAAAAAACTCATAAATATTCAAACTTTCTCGCTGCCATCGTTTATTTTTTGTCAAAGCCATTATTTATTTTTATTACATTGCCTTGGTCAGTTGCTTGGCTCGCTCCTTCCCTCCGATGATTTTTATTTTTCCGCCTCGAGTTGTTTTTATTTGTAAGCTATTTTTATTTGACAAAGTTTCGCCCGCTCCCCGGGTGGCCCTCGCAGAAGGAATTGTCCCGGCTTTATGTTATTGACTTTAATAACATTTTAGCTGCAAGGCATGAAAATATTTTTATAAATTGTGTTTTTGTTTTCTCCGGCGCTCTCCCTGCATTTTTTTTTCTCCTGCCAGCAGCACGTTATTATGCCGTTGCCACACGCTTTGTTTTCTTGGCCCATAGCCTGAAATTGATTTCTGTGAGGGCCAGCATCGCTCCCATCATAATTTATGCATCCATCGAGTCAGTCACCCAGCCAGTTGCCAGTCAGCCAGCCAGTGAGCCAGTCAGCCAGCCTCAAAAGCTATTAGCCGGCTTAGCCCGGCTACCCTCGATTCCCCAGTTATCGCGGCTATTGCCCGGGGATGTCCGTAATTGCTAAAGCGAAATTTCATTACCGAAAACGAAAACGGGCGGAAGGCAGGCGGGCTGGCTGGCTGGCAGACGGGTTTTCGCGTGTGATAAATACCATAAAAGGTCGCCGCCATCGCCATCGCAGCCTGGGAAATGAAATTTTCATCCAGACTCTTGTGGCAGCCATTTTGTCGTCGCCTGCACTAGAAAATGGCAGAGCGCCGTTGTCGCCATTTTTGTTTATGGCCGCATTTGTCACGGCAAATTGTATTGCCAACTGGCGGAGCTCTCGCCATGCCGCAGTCTTTTTTACGCTTTTGTCAAGAGTGCGACATAAAAAATGCGATGAACCGATGGCTCACCTTACGTCTACGGCATTTTGGCATGTTAATTAAGCTGCTGGGCTGGCAGGGTTCACCGGATTGCTCATTTGGCTCTTCACTAATTAAGTTTATGGCAGGCGGGATAAATTTGATAGTGGCCATACACATACTGGTTAAAATTAAGAAAGCCTGCGGACAAGGCTTTAAGTCTTAGCCAATTCAAAAGCCATGAACAAGAATGCTCCCAGAAACAGAACAAAGGCGAAGCATCGAAATTGAAAACAATGGCTTACTGACACAGATATGGAATGCCTTTTCACCGCATTTAGTTTCCAATTCTCGATTCTTTTGGCCCGTCAGAGCCAGCGGAGCGAAAGCCACAGCCGAGTGCATAACTTCAAATTTAATCAGAGAAGAATGCGACCACGCATAGCCGTTCTGGCCGCGGGGAAATGGAATCATCGCTGGCCGGCACTCTGCACTGGACTGCATGGAATCGCATCAGAAGGCGGGGATGTGGGAAGAGCCTTCGGCTGGGAACTAATTTCGCCTCAGTGACAGGACAAGGCCATCAAAAAATCCCCCAAACGGACCTTGGCCAATTATTGTTTGTGGTTGCCACTCGTTTTATTACGTAGCCGCAGCATTGGCCCATTTACGGGCCAGGACGACCCTCCACGGAGGAGCCGGCTCGAATCATTTAATGGGCGGCAGGCTGCCTGCGAGAAAGGAGAAAACAATTTTGTCAGCTTATAAACAGTAAAAATAAAATGCCGGGCTAAACAAATACGAGGCGAGCCAGGGACCACGACATCACAATAAAGCGCCTTTGAGACTCGAACACATGCAGGGTATACCCAGGCCAACATGCATACAGCACACTGGGAAAAAGGGGGTGCGTAAATGAGGGAATCAAGATATAGAGTTCAGAGATCTGACCCTTAAAGTAAATAGGGGAATCCCGGAATTCTGGAAAACATAATAACTACATGAGTACATAATTAAGGTAAAAAATCTGTGCTGTAATGATTCCTTTTATTATGGCTGTGACTTTTCATATTTTTCCCTCTGTGTTCGTGTGTACTTTGCTGCCTTCAAGGCTGCCCACTTTATTACTTTCCTTGGCGAATTATTTTCATTATGTTTTCGCTTTCGGAGAGCAGATTCATGGCGTCGTAATGGAAACGAGATTGGCTCCGGCTGGAGCTGCAATGAAGCCATTGACAGGGAATGGAAATTCGCTTGTTAACCGAGCAAATATGACCGTTGGTGGAAAGGTCAAGCTCCCCGATCAATTTCAACGACCCACTTCGGGCTTTTGTCACCTCGAGGAGTTCATCGAGTTCCGATCGCGTTGCCAGTTTCAGGTTGATGGAATCTCGCTGATATTGGAGGCGTCTCCGAGTGCCAGGACCAGGCTGCCCCGGAGTACTGTGTGCATGATTGCCATGACGACTGATGAGCTTGTCCAGAGTGCTCAAGCACACACACGCGGACACACAAGTTGGCCGGGAGTCCGCTAACCTCTTTCAGAGTTCTCGGGGAAAGTCTCGACAACTGCAGTTGCAATCTGTATCTAGCTGCTGCTCTTCGCATTCCCGGCGTGTCCACTTGGCTGTCTCTCCATCATGTTTGCACACTTTGATGTCTGTTTGATGTGCAACAGTTGCACTTGAAGTGGCCAGTTGCTGCCTGTCATCTCGGTCGTGGCGGTGGCGATGGCGATGGCGATGACTGTGCTCCCCACCAGCAGAGCTTCCTCTGCGAAATATCAAGCATTCGCCATGTGGTCGTACTCCTGGCACTTCCGCCGCCGGGGGCCACTTGGCCAGAAAGAAACTTTTTTATTCAATTTGATTTCCTTCAACTGCAAGCAGCTGTTGCAACTTTCTCGCAAAATTGAATCCGAGAATCGGACGTCAGCAGATGAAATTAAGCGGAAGCTCGACAGTTTGTTTATAATGGGTTATGGGGGAGCATTGATATCGACGGGTTAAAGCGCTGACTCGGCGCTGGCTTTAATCATCTCTGTGGGCCACACATGTTATTCCATATTTTCCCCTGACAGAGCACGGTTTTTCCATTAAGCCTGCGACTTGGCAGCCGCCGAGTTGAGTGGAATAAGGGGAGGCTGAGAGGGAGAGAACTTATGCAAGGCAATCAGCAACCTTGACGAGCAGGTGCAATTGCAGCGGGAATTTTGCATGACATCTGCGAGCTGGCAGGAAGTGCACTTCAAACGGAAATTGCGACACACATTTTGCCAGCTTCCTTTGACTCATTTCTCTGGCTCGGCTTTGGCTTTCTTTGCGCAACGCAAGCTAATACCTGCCTGGGTATTACTCTTCGTAGATACAGGGTGTGGCAAGGGCCTTGGAAGCGATGGTTATCCTTGAAAATATTGCTAGAAAATATTAATATAAAGGTATAAATTCAAATAATCTCTATCTAAGGGTAATTTCAAGGTTGGAAGCTTTATTTTGTGCCTCATTTTATCCTTTTGGCTATCCTTAAGTATTAAAATGCCGACTTAAAAATACGTATCTTTGAGGTCTTCTTGAGAGCATAACTTGGCCAAAAATAAATATATAGCGAAATGCCACCTATTTTCCGATTCGCCGTTAAAATCTTAATTATTTAGCATTAAAATACTTGAAAAATGGACAAATAAAATTTTGGCCAATTTTTCAAAAAATGATAAGGGGTTACATCATTAAAATTGTCAAAAATTGGCAAAATTTTTATTTTTTCTGATCTCTAAACTAAATATGCAGATTAATTAACCAAATAAAAACGAACATAGAAATGCTTTCCGAATTGAAATTAAGGCTGTTTTGGCCAAGTTATGGATATTTTTTATTTTTATTTGTCAAAAGATTTAAAGACCCAAATATGCGCTTACTTGCAGTCTTCTTGAGAGCATATTATGGCCAAAAATGGAGTGACAGCCAAATGCCATATATATTCCGATCCGCTGTTTTTAAAGCTGTTTTGGGCAAGTTATGGATATTCTTAAGTTTGATTTGT